>PVLA01006414.1:96909-124936 GCA_004027455.1 Hydrochoerus hydrochaeris | reverse complement strand
GCGCCCTACGCAGCAGAGATGGCGCTGAGCCAAGGCAAGGTCGCGGAAGACAGGGTGGGAGGTCCTAATGTCCCTGCGTGCTATCCCTCCTTGGCCGACACCCCTCCATCGTTTCAGAGAGTTGGTACCTGCCCGCCGCGAGCCCCGGACCCTGCACCACGCTGCTGCTCCCCTGGAGAAGGCGGGCCAGACGCGGCGGCTGCAGCGGGCCCGACAGCGGGCCGAGCGCCACGCGCTGAGCGCCAAGGTGGTGCAACGGCAGAATCGCGCCCGTGAGAGCCGTCCACGCCGGCCCAAGCACCAGGGGAGCTTTGTCTATCAGCCGTGCCAGCGCCAGTTCAACTACTGAGTGTTGGACGGCTGCACCATCAATCTGTTGCTGTCTCTCAATTCCCGTCTGTCCCCTGTGCAGCAGCCAGTGTGCTGCTCGAGGGACAGCCAGCCGCCTCAGGCTGGATACCACACCCTCCCTCGTCCTTAAGAGTGTGAGGTGGAATGATGGCCATTCCTTGACTCCCTCGGTTTCTGCATCTTTGATCATCTAAATCCACCTCTGACTGCCACTTTCAGCCTCTCTTATCCTCCCACACTCAGCGCCTAATCCTCCATCCTGTCCACCACTGATACCATGCTTCCCACTCTGTCCTCCATCCCTGTCTCTTTCACTTTTGCCCTCTTGGCCCATTTCTCCATTTCTGAGAGCTTCTTCTACTCTGACTTGGCTCATTCCTTCGGCTTGCACCTTGGAGAACTCATCTTTCCTGGGTTTGGGATTACACTTCTGTCCCCTTCTTGCTTGTTTCCAGTAATTTCCTCCCAAATGGATAAAGGGAGGGGATCCTGAGCCCACCTTGACCAGAGAAAACCTGTGCAACCCCCATCACTCTCCTTGCCCTTCAGGAAGAGGTCTGGCTCAGAGTTTTACTTTTAATCTTTTCCTTCTCTTTGCCTAGGGGGGCTGGGCTCCTTTGGAGGCTGCTTTTAGGCCTGAAAAGGTAAAGTATGTGAAAGAGGATGACAGTGAAATGTGAGTTTGAAGGAGAAGGTGGAGGGATCGAAGGAATGAGGCAGTCCACTAGAGATGCAGACAGAATGGATTGGGAAACTAGGGAGCAGGGCATTATGGGAGCTGGCACTGTGGTTGCTCAGAGAGGCAAGCCTTGCTCAAGTTAGAGCCTGGAGTCTGTCCCCCACCCCATAACCCTACCTCTCGTGTCTTTTCCTGAAATTATCTACTCTTATGCAAGCTCCCAAGTTTGAAGGGCTTTAGTACTTTGTCATCCTACCTTGACATGCCACCCCAGGAGTAGAAACTGGGAAAGGCTGTGCCATTCAGACCTAGAGTTCATATGCCCAAGGTGCTAGAACTAGGTTAGGGGAGATACAGTCCACAGGACTTTTGGGGTAGGGAAAGGGCACACACCCCAAGGTAAGAATGCAGTAGAATGGTGTTGACGAGGATAAGCTGTGGTGGGAAGCCATATCAAGACTGACAGCTCAGCCTTCAGCTTGCCTCTGGCCTTATGTTTCACATGTTGTGTAGTATGGCTAATAAACACTCCTGCATAGGCCAGGAGCCCCACTGTTCCCATTCCCCAACTACCCCTATCGAGGTTTAGGACCTTCAAAGGTCTCATTTTCTCTCACAGGGCTCTTCCTTCCTTCTGGGGTACCTATGAACCCCTCCCCTTTTCTTTTAGTATCTAAAGCAAGGAACCTGAATCCTTGGGTAAGACTAGGGACAGGGAAGGCAAACTTTCCCCTTCTTGTGGTGGGATTGAATTTTGGGCTCAGATACCAGCAAAAGCCTCTTGGGATGCCCTGAATTGCTTCCCATTCTCTTTGTCTTTTTCTAATGTGTGCTGCTTTCTTTGAAGTTTTTAAGATTTCTTGTTACATACTAATAGGTCTTCCTTTTCACCCCAATTCCAGATTTCCAGGCCTCCGGCCAAGCTAGGGTTGGAAAAAAACACTGCATTTCTATTAGGGTAAAGGCAGCTGCTCTCTCTATACTCTCTGGCCTCACATGGCACTTATGGGTAAGGAGAATCCCCATAGATTCTGGGGTAGGGGCAGAAGCAGCCTTGCTGTGGTTTGCAACCCTGAGGAATAAGCCAAATTGACATTATAAGCAGAGTGAAGTCTCCCAGGCTAGTTTACTAGGACCCTAGTAGTTGACAACCTTGCTCTTTTCTCCCAAGTTCTCTAGTTATAACCTATATACTTTTATTCTTCCAGCTATCTTTGATTACATCACAGCCAGCTTAGGGCCTTTAGTACTTCCAACAGCTAGGACCCAACCCTTGCTACTTCTCATTACCAGCTGAGGCCTATGCTAATCCTGGGCAGTGCCCATGATCCTGCTGGTAGGAGAAGAGTTATAGGGCATTTTGGCTCAAATTTCTAAAGGCTGTGTGCCTTACCTATTTTTTGAGGTTCCTCTAGTTCTAGAACCCCCCCTCATTCCCTCACTTGGCTGATTGCAAGGTTCATATTTTTGTACTTTCCTATAAATTCTGTAGCATTTGAGTGTGGCAATATTTTAACTGTGTAAAGATTTCTAAGAACCAACACTACTCAGTCTGCTAGTCTGACTCCTGAAGCATCAGACCTTGTCATACTGTATTGACTGTGTATGTGCCTTTCACCTTGAGCATGCTTCAGGATTTTCTTTTTTAAACCACAGAACTTGAATAAATGAGGGAACCAGAATTCACAAAGTCCTATGCAACCTTAGACAGGAGAGGACAAGAGTCTGTCTTGACTGATGTTTTCAGAGTCCCTGGAGAAGTCTGTACCAGTTTTGAGTATTAATGTCATTACTACCAGCACTTTGCCAAAATTAAGGATGTTAGAGAGACCTGTTTTTATTATATCCAATAGTGACTTCCAGTTTTTCCTAGTAAGTCTTGAGTGGTTCCCTTGAGCTGGTTGTCACTAACATTTGCCAGAATAGCCCTAGAGGGTACTGTGTGTATGAGTGTAGTCTGGTGCTGTTTTGGAATATGCCTGTTCTCCAGTCCCCTGCCTGGAACCCTATGATCAACTTGCTGTGACCCATAATGTCTTGGGTACAACAAGGAACCCAGAAGAGCTCTTGGATGCCTTCTCCAGATTCATGTAGCTGTGTGTGACGAGACTGAATGCAGACACACCATATCCCACTTCTAATACCTTCCCTCTTACCCTGCCACCTAGTTCCAAATAGAACCAACAAGTTGAGTGCATCCCTTTTAGGGGTTTTGTGTTGAGACTGGATGAAATGAAGAGACTTTTGGTTGACCATGTTGTGATGGGTTGACAGAATCAAGGACACAACCACCTCAACTTGGTCATGTGGCATGCCTGTGTATGTGTGTAACAGGATTCTGATTAGATTGTAATGTTATTCCTTTATTGGAGAAAAAATTAATATAAACAAATAAAAATCTATTTAAAGCACATTATATTTTGTGCCTGAGTTGAGTTAAACTATGAGATGCAATTTAGTATCAAGCATTGTTGAGATAATACTAAGCTGGTTTTGGTTGTGGTATGTGTCACAAAGGGTAAACTTGCTGGGAATAGTGTCAGTAAAATATTTTTAGTGGACCCTTATGACGTAAGATACATAGGAAGACATGTGAAATACAGATGAGAAGAAGAGCATGACAGAGTCATTGACTCACTGTTTTGGTCTAAGGCAATGGGTTCTGGTAAGGGGAGGAGCCACTAGAGGGGAAAGAATGAAGTCTAGCCCTAAGAGACAAAGCAGAAAGGTTTAGGCCCAATCTGAGACAGTAACAGTGCCCCAAATTATTATTATTATCTTTTTCTGAGACAAAGTCTTGCAATATAGCCCAGGTTGGCCTCAAACTCATGGCAATCCTCCTGCCTCAGCCTCCTGAAGGCTGGGATTAACAGGCATGCTCCACCACACCTGGCTTATGCCCCAAATTTTTTGTACAAAGCACAAAAACTATGAAAATTTTGAATAAAGAACTGATTCAGGAAAGGAAAATCCTGAACATGCTGATAAGAAATCACTCTTGGGGCTGATACAGATGAGAAACAGGCTGCCAAAGAGTGGGATCTCAGGGACATCTGTCTGCTCCTTTAGAGAGTTGCCTGGCTAACTGAAGAATTTGACTAAAACTGAAAACCTGACCTAAACTGTGTTAAATTTTTGATGTTGGTACAATCTTGTTCAGTCTTAGTGCATGTCCTGAATGGAGGAAATGTAAACACAGTTGTTTGGGGACAATCATATGCACAGAGAAGAGATGTATGAGGCAGAAAAAAAGTGCCATTTGGGCTGCTGGCAGTTTTCTGTCTCTAGAAAATTCTGAGTAACCTTTAAAGTTGATTCTGTTATTAGCAATCTTTTTTTTTTTTTTTAAGAGGGTTTTGCTATGCAGTTCAGGCTGGCCTTGAATATACTTTGTAGCATAGGCTGACCTAGAACTTGCAGGAATCCTCTCACCTCAGTCTCCCAAGTGCTAGGATTACAGGAGTGTGCCAAGTCTTTTTGATCCACATATATAATGGGGTGAACAGGGGCTAGTTTCATCAAAGCCAATGAGCTAAGTTAGCAAGTATATGCAATTTCTTGTTTGGCAGGAGGCATTCTTGGTGTACAATGTGTCTAATGTACAAGGCTATGTCCACTCCTTTACTGTTTGTTTTTTTCATTCCTTTACTGTTGAAAAAGCTTGCTCACCTAATAGTCCTTCACCAATAACATACCTTTATGTTCTATGACAATGACATTTATTTAACACATTCAGTATTTCACATTGTACAAACCCTTAGATTCTCTTTATTCACTGGTCCATTTCTACAACAAATACATCCAAAACACTATATAATAAAATTATTTACAACATTTTGAAATGACAAGATTGCTTTTGCCCCTGCTACTGCTATTCACACACAGTACTTCCACAGCACAATATACCTCATTAGAAGATCTAAAAATGTTCACCCTGTACTCTAGGCTGCTTAGGAAATTTGAAAACTAGTAACATAATGGCATTAGCTCCTCTCAATACATGGCAACATTTTAGAAACCTTGAACTTCATCTTGCAATACCAAAAGGGCTCAACAACCCTGCTTTCCCCATTGCACTTTACAAAATAGGTTGCAGGGACTAGGAAAAGGGCCACATTATTAAAATGACTGTACAGAAATAGATTTTAAAAAGTCACAGCTCAAAATTGCTCTTTGTAAAATTCACACACATTTACAAGTATCAAATTGTTTTCCAGCTTGTTTACTTGGATTTTCTTCTCTTGGATTGCACAGCACTGGTTATGTCTATAGGGGAAAGAGAAGGACATAGTCAGCTGAAGCAACTCGTTACTGCAATGCCCTTTAGACAGTCTACACCAACCAAGGCCCTACCAGGGTCTATGTCAAAGGGACCTTTGGTGTGGAGTCTTAGGCTTTGCCTGGGGATTTATTATGGGAATACTGTGTGGCCTTACTAGGGTTTGACAACTGGGGAAATGTGATACTGTGCTATATAGAAGAATTTTATGTGGAAAAATTTTCAATAATGGCACTAGTTGAATTCTAAGAGTTTCAGCTCATGGAACTCCCTATAATCAACTCTTTATGTTCAATTTTCAGGCTTGCTTTTCACTGCATCAAACTTGTCATTTTGCAGAAAAGTATACAAACTTTTTTCTTGACATCATTTATTTTTAGAAAATATCCACTAAGTAGGTTAACTTTAGAAGATTCTCCCTTGTCATGAAAGGAAGGACCAAATAATGTATCTGTGTGAAACATATAGATTGCTAGGAAAAGGGCTGGAGAGTGGACAGATAAGCAGTATCAGGATCTCCTCTTACTGCTTTGCTCATTTCCCCCAATGAAATGACATGCTGCCTGAGGGTGAAGGATGAGTCGGTGAATGAGGCCGTGAGGAAACAAGTAAATGGTGCCAGAAACTGCAATAACCAAATAAAAAATCAAAATCTGGATACTGATTGTTGTGTTGAAGGATGTACTTTTATATTTCAATGTGGAAAAAAATTTTTTTGATTTGTTTTGAAGTTTCTGTTACAATCCATGAATAAATGGAACCCGTCTGGGTCAGATGGAAGCCACTTTCCATGTCTGTAAGTCTGTCTGAAAAGATTACGTTGTTATTTTTATGTTCAATTTTATTCTCTCTACAATAGTACCACTTTTACCACTCTACTGAATACAGTAAGGGAACCTAGAGGCAACCTTTTTAAGGTAAGGGATTTTAGGGGAGTGATGGAATGGCTAAAAATATAGTTAGGGTGTGTAAGGGTGGGTACGATGGAGCAGGCCTGTAATCCCAGCACTTTGGAGGCTGAAGACAGAGGATCACTGAGAGTTCAATGCCAGCCTGGGCTACATAATGAGTTCAAGGCTAGCCTTGGGTACACATTGAGACCTTGTCTCAAAAAAATAAAAAAGTCAAGGTGTGCATCAGATCTCAGTCATCGCTTTTCCTATGGGCTGTCTGGCCTACCTGAATAATTGCACTCCCAACTCTCCCACAATCGATACCTTATTGTATAAACACACACAGGAAATCTTCAGTTTAACCATCATGGATTAGTGCCTTCACAAATACTGAAATAGTTCAGTGTTTGGTAGTGTAAATCACAATGTTTTAAAACCGACTAAATGGCAAAGAACTAAGTTTTTTAGGCTATTGATCCTACATGTCACTGGAGAACATTTAAATTTGTAATTTGATAAGGGGATTTTTCCCCCCAGTCTAGTTGTCTCATTGTGACCTTAAACAAATTTGACCAAATCTATAGTACAAAGCTCTAATCAATACTATAGTAGAAATTTTCCTTCAAAATTTACATGGATAGTCTCTACATGATGCCATGAAAGTGCAGTTTTAGGGAGTAATTGTTCAGGGTTTCACTCAAGATGTATCTAATTATGCTCATTTGTATTTCCACAATAATTCAGTGGTACCTCAGTTCATAAACTCAATTCCCTCCCCGAATTGTTTCCAAGGTGGTAACAGTCATTTCGAAATGCCTGTCACATCCAGGCTTTAAGATGTAGCAACTAGCCTAGCCTGTCATGTCTCTCAGGTTTTGTCACCTTTCACGAAGAGTTACTAAGTGAGTGTCTCTGAGGATGGCAGAAGTCTGTCCAGCTGCAGAAGGTGAGGTATAAATTTCCATACTAACTTCAGGTCCTGAGGTTGTCATTTTCTAACTTTCACAGGATAAATCAGAAATGAGCACAATAGCTCTCCTGGTTTTTAAATGTTAAGAGTTTGTGGATGCAAATTAAAGAGTAAATATGCATATTATTTGGTCTGCTGTGTTATATCCAAAATGTGAACCAACTCATAAAATAACTTACTGTGACTGTATTTGAATCCATATCCAAAAACTGATCATAAAAGTATCAAGGTGGTATTTAGGGTTTTTTTCTCCCCATTTTTTTTTGAGACAGGGTCTTGCTGGGTAGTCTAGGCTGGCCTTGAACTTGCGTATGTAGCCCAGGCTGTTCTCAATCTCACAGCAATCCTCTTGCCTCAGGCTCCCAAGTCCCAATCCTGTGGGATTACAGGTGTGCACCAACAAGTCTGGCCAAACTAGGGTTTTTTTCTCCCCATTTTTTTTTGAGACAGGGTCTTGCTGGGTAGTCTAGGCTGGCCTTGAACTTGCGTATGTAGCCCAGGCTGTTCTCAATCTCACAGCAATCCTCTTGCCTCAGGCTCCCAAGTCCCAATCCTGTGGGATTACAGGTGTGCACCAACAAGTCTGGCCAAACGAATGTTATATATGCATCTCAAACTTGGAGACATATGTAATGTTGGGTACCTAAAACATGAACTATCTTCCTGAAGAATGAGTACTTAAGTTTTGAGAGGAAAAAATGGTTGGTTCTTTTTATTCTTAAAGATTTTGGTTGTATATGCACAAACAAAATCATAAACATTCTGAGTTTTTCATGAAAAACTTGAAAACTGACAAATAATATGAATGCTTTGTAGTAAGAAGTGTTGATGATTTTGTATTGTGGGGGAACCAGTGACATTAATCATGCCCTTGCTGTGAGAGCAGTTTGCTTTCATTGTGCTGGCCAAGGGCTGCTACATTGCCAGATTGGTGCAGGTAGGATGGATAATTTCTGGGCAAGTCCAGGGAACCTGAATGGTTGATTATCAATCAATTTAAGTGTACAGGACTATTTCATTGTGTTGGCCAAGGGCTGCTACATTGCCAGATTGGTGCAGGTAGGATGGATAATTTCTGGGCAAGTCCAGGGAACCTGAATGGTTGATTATCAATCAATTTAAGTGTAGAGGACTATTCCCTACCTCCTAGCCCCCCTCCCCTTTTTTTGTCTTTTTGAGACAGTCTCGCTATGCAGTTCAGGCTGGCCTTAGGCTCACTTTGTAGCCCAGGCTGGTATCAAATTTGCAATGATTCTCCTGCCTCAGCCTCTTGAGTGTTGGGATTACAGGAGTATACCACCACACCTGGCTCCGATCCCCTTCTAAAACGTTCCAGCTTTCCACCTTTACTTGGTTGGCAATTTGCTGCAGTGAGGCTCTAATATGAGAATCTCTTAATCGCCCAGCTGTTCCTCAGATTCCTGCTGGTGCACACAATAAATAATACCTTGAAATTCTGGGCTCCAGGTCAAGGATCTAAAATGTCTTGTGTGTGACACCTCTAAAGGCCAACATCTTTTTCCCACATTATATTCTATAGTCTAGAAGATCGTTTTTCATTGGGAAAGTGAGAGGCTGCAAGAATATGCAGATTGAGGGGAAATGGGTTTTTCCTAGAACTCCATGCACCTTTTCATGTTTAAAATTCAATGTTTCAATATACTGCAAGCCATGCTTCCTTCCAAACAAGTTCTCACTTGGGAGATGATTCCCAAGGAGCAAGAAGAAAGTTGTCAAGATTCATTTCAGTACTTAAAATGATGCTTACCTAAGATGACTCTACTTGTAAAATACAGTATTCCTGGAAAGGAAAGAATATCCCTCAACTTCACCCCCTCAATCTCCAGTAGGCCAGGGTATGGTGGTGGTACTTTCTATACCTTGGTTTTACTTATATATAACTTGGAGACATGTACTTCACCCCAGGGGCTTGTCTGTGGGATCATGACATTCCTGCCCAAAAAAATGAGTTGTCAGTAACAGCAAAGGCCTCAGGTCTGTGTCTAGTGCCCAATGTTGGTGAACCAGAATCTGACATCCCAGTGGCACCTGTTTCTCTGTCCTGCTCATACCACATACTTGACTATGATCCTAGTTATTCAAGTTATTGTACGTTTTGAAAGGATGAAGTAGCAGTCCTCTCAGAGCTGAGACTCTGGATGTCCTATACCTTTTTTGAAGAACAGTGTATCCAACCCGCATAGCCTGGGTCAATTCCTTTTCAGCTTAAACATGTTTTTCTCCAAAAAGTCTTCTATAACCTGTTAGAAGTATAAAGTTCCCACCTAGATGCTTTGACAGTATCATGTAACTTTATCATCATAGTTATATCTAACATTTAATACAGTGTATTAGTTTATCTTATAATATGGTGAACACAGAAACCTTGACTGTTTTCACTATTCAATCCCCAGCATTCTTCACAGATGGCTATCCATTTAGTAATTACTGGTTAACACTTTTCTGTATTAGAGATCAGGGATACAGTGGTGAGCAAACTGAGACATGATTTCCTGCTTTAATAGTATATATGTATTAATTACTTATCACACCAATAAGCATAAAGTTACAGCTCTGTCATGTGAGAGAGAAGAACCTGGTGTGATGACCCTGCAGTGACAATGAGCTAAGATAAATAGGAAGAGTGGGCAAAGTGCCTGTCCCCTAGAATAGCTGCTATATATGGAAAGACCTTGGCATGAAAGGGTAAGAACAGTATGTCTGAATTGTTGAGGGAGGTGAGATGACAGTAATACAGGATGACAGGGTCCAGACTACCTAGAATCTTTGTGGGTCCTGTCAAGACTGTTATACTTTAATTTTAATTCTAATGGCAAATTATTGAAAGGTTTTAAGATAGTAGGTAGTAGTGAAATTGGAGAGAAGTGGTTGGCTTTGAGCCACCCAAGATATAGTGGGCAGCTTCTGCAACTGAATTTGATGAGGATGAGAGCTGTCAGGGAAGCCTTGCCTAATGGATAGATGGTGGTGCCATTCACTGATACGAGAAATAGTGACAGAAGACCTGACAGCAAAGTGAAAAATCACAAGTTTTGTTTCAGACATGTAGATTGTCAAGTCCTGTTATGGTTGTGCAAGCACCTGTCTAAGACCTCTAGGGTTTTATACTAGAAATAAAAATTCCCGAGTAATCTATAAAAGGTTGTAATTAAAAGAGGAAATATAAACAAGATCAATTAGGGGAAAATATACGTTGAAGAGACGGCTCAGGATCAAAGTCTGAAAAAGACCAATGCCTACTGGCCAGGTATGATGACTGAGAAGAAGCAGTCAGAGAAGCAGCAGAAAATGAGAGTTCTGGGTCACAGAAGCCAAGAGAGGAGTTAACTCAAAAAGGAGTTACAAGTCAACAGAGAAGAGAAAGTTTCTAGTGTAAGGTTCTTCAGGTCAGAAAAGACAGGATCAAAAGCAAAGGTAGAGGAACTGGGCATGTTGGCGTATGCCTGTAATCTAGCACTCAAAAGCTGAGGCAGAAGGATCTCCATGAGTTTGAGGCCAGCCTGGGCTACATAGCAAGACCCTGTCCCAAAAAACAAAAACAAACAAAAAAACATAAGTAAGTAGAGCAATTAGCCTTGGACTTGGGGAGGGACAACTGCTTTGTCCATGTAGGAACAAAAGAAGCTATCATGGTAAGAGATTTATGTCTTGATAGTGGACAGTTGAGAGATTTCTATTTTTTCTGTGAAGAAGTAAGGGCTTTATACTAAGAAAGAGGAAAAATGGGAGTTAGAAGTTTGAAAAGAGTAGAGAGTAGGAAAAAGTTGACCACAAAAACATAGAGAAATGGCTACGCTATACTAAGAAACTATCTGAAGTGGCTGATCATGAATTTAAAGTGATACCAGGGCTGGTAGAATTTGCCTAATATATTCAAGGCCCTAGATTTAATCCTCATCACGGAAGAAAGGAAGAGAAAAAGGAAGATCAACCCGTCTTGTCCCTCTCCCTTTTTTTAATCTCCCAGCAATGCTTGTACTCCTGTGCACATACACAGAAAACAGCTAAATGAACTAACAAAGGAAAGATTAAATAGTAAAAGTCAAAGTAATCTGACAGATTTTAGAAAAATAATGAAGGAAAATAGTCCCTGCTGCTGGGATGAGGACCCTATTGTTGCCTATGTAATCCATGAAAAGCACCCATTCCACACTGCTAACCTTTAGTAGAGCTGGAGGCTGAAGCAGGCCGAGAGGATCGCTTACGATGTCCATTTTCCACACTTTCAGAAGCCACAGTTGGCTCTTCAGTTCGGGAGTTTCTTCGGCTTGGGGTTTTAGACTTTTCAGCTATTTCTTTTGGCTCACTGTTGACAAAGGGAAGCACAAAGTTTCCAAGGAAGTGAGGGACTTTTACAGTTTCATTTATAAAATAGGAGATGAAGAACAATATAGACATTCTGCAGAAAAAATATTCCACCCTGGGGAAGATGAGCATGACTACCCTTTATATCATTGAGAAATTAAAAGTGAGTCTAGTTTGTTACATTAATAAAAATAAAATACTAAAGTGTAATGACGTTGAAGTTGTTGAAAAATATGTAAAAGACCTAAGTTAGAAGTGGTGGCCTAGTACTCAGGATGAGGATTGCTGTGAGCTCATGGCTATCCTGGGCCAAAAGGTGAGTTCAACGCCAACCTACACTACATAATGACACCTTCTCTCAAAAACTCAAAAGACATAAACAACCCCCCCCAAAAAAAAAACTTTACCCATCTTCTTAAAGTAATAACATTCCCCTTCAAAAACTGAGAATTTAGATTTTGTAAATTTTACAGCCATGAAAAAGGTGTTTAATGTATTTGAAAACTGTTACTAACTCAAAATAGTATCTAAAATCTAGAAAATTATGAGGTATAGTCAGATAATGGCACATTACAAGTCATATTATGGGAGTACATTCACAGTACACTGTTAAACATACTGACTGCCTAAATCCCAAGCCTCATTTTTTTTTTTAAACTGAGTGAATGTTTAAAATTTGTGACATTGTTGTTAAGGGTACAGCGACAATTTTTTTTTTTTTTTTTTTTTTTTTTGAGACAGGGTCTCTCTATGCAGTTCAGGCTGGCCTTGAGCTCACTTTGTAGCCTAGGCTGGTCTCGAACTAGCAAAGATCCTCCTGCCTCAGCCTCCTGAGTGCTGTGATTACAGGCATTAGCCACCATGCCTGGCTGACAAAAACATTTTTATATACTCTTGATAAGAATGTAAATTTTAGGGCTGGGCATGGTGGTGCATGTCTGCAATCGTAGCACTTGGAGGTTGAGGTAAGAGGATCACTCACTGTGAGTTGGAGACTAGCCTGGGCTTCTCAGTTCAAGGCCAGCCTGAACTGCATAGTGAAACTCTGTCTGAAAAAGACAAAAAACAAAATAAAACAAAACAAATATATAATGTAAACCAACAGCTCTCAAAAAGTGGCAATTTTGTCTCTAGAGATTATTTGGCAATGTCTAGACTTTTGACCCCACCTCAGGGCTGCTTTTCCAACATGCCAAGCCTGGACTCTAACAATGAGCTATAAAAACCAGTCTTCGGGAGACAGTTTTGATTGTCACGACTTGGGCAGGAGCCGGGAAGAGTACCATAAGCATATAATTCATGAGACAGTCCTCTAAAATTATCTAGTCAAAAATGACAATAACAACGAGGTTCAGAAACTGTCATACAATTCTCTTAGTAGTTCCATTTCTAGGTGTGTAAAGCAACAAATCTTTTTTTTTTTTTTATAGGCAGAGCTCCACACACAAGGATGTCAAAGCACTTTATCTGCACCACTCCTACATGTCCAACATAATAGCTAACTAAATTTGGTACATCCATATGCAATCATGAAAAATCATGTGAAAGATTATTTTATGATATAAACCATTCATATGTTATTAAGTGGGAAAGAAGTTACCAACATTATGAATACCATTATCTTATTTTCATGTGATACATATTGAGTATATATGCAAACATACATGAATGGGTATGAGATGTGTAGACATACATTTGACATATCTCTATCTGTATACATATTCTGTGAATAGGATTAAAGATAATGAGCTAAAATACATACAGGGAATACTGCTGAATGTTTTTTTCTTTTCTTTTTTTTTTTTTTTTTTGATACTGGGTTTCACTATGCAGTTTGGGCTGGCCTTGAATTCGTTATATAGTCCAGGCTGCCCTCAAACTCATGGTGATTCTCCTGCCTCAGCCTTCTGAGTTCTGGAATTTCAGTTGTGTCCTACCACACCTGGCCTAATATTGTTGAACTGTAATACTGGTTTACTAAGTTATTTTCTTTGTAATTCTGTGACTTGAGTTAATAACTTTTACTACATTTATAGCTTAAAAAACACTAAAATCATTAGGAAAAAAATGGTTGATTCATTTGCTTGCAAGGCATGGAACTGAAAAATAATACTAATGCAACAAAACAACATAGTCAAAGGTCGCCTCTTGTATTCTTCATTTCCCCAAATAGAATTGTCTCTTTTGTCTTTTGGGTTGACATCTGTGTAGCACACTTGAACATGCATGACTGTACAGTATGTTTGTTTCCCCAGTACTGGAGATTGAACCCAGGCTTTCTTACTGAGCTATATTCACAGCTCTTTTATTTTATTTACTTTTTGTTTCTTTGAGACACTTTTTTGCTATGTAGTTCAGACTGGCCTCAAACTCACTATGTATTGCAGGTTGGCCTCAAACTCATGGAGATCCTCCTGCTTCAGCCTCGTAAATCCTGGGATTATAGCTGTATACTGCTGTGCCTGGCCCAGCCCTTTTATTTTGAGATAGTCTTGTTAAATCGCTAAATTGTACAGCTTGGACTTGAATTTGTGATCTCCCTGTTCAGCTTCCTAGAGTGCTGGGATTACAACCATGTGCTACCATGCCAGCTAAGCATGTTATTTCAATATCTCATGTTTTCCATAAGATTCTGAGTTCCCTAAGGGCACAAAAGATGGTCTGATTACCCCTTATATCTACCCCTCCCTGTTCACTTGTACCAGCAGACCCATTGCTAGTTGTACTATGGCTGGGAATTGGGCTGGACTGTTCATTACCTTAAGTTTAAATATAACAGCTGTCCCATATCTAACCACAAGCCACAGCAAGTCAGAGAGAGAGGCCAGACTGGAGCTAGAATGGAATTACTAAATCAAGAGGATTAACATCTTCTTTTAGAGGCTGTAAGAATGGCTTTCTGGGAGCCCAGAAAACAGTCAAGATTGTTGAGGAAGGAAGATTCCTAATGGAGGGGTCTCTTTTTCCTCATGAAACAAAAGCCATAGCAACACTGTTCTCATATATAGTCTATGATCACATAGCTCTAGAAACAAATTATCTACAAGGTATTCCTGGTCTGACTGCCTTCTTTCTCTAGAGAAATAATTAGGGTATGCTGAGAAATGCAAATAAATTAAAATATGAACTCAATCCAAAAAAAACCAGACAGGCAGAGTCCTATAGCAAGAAAAGCAATGAACTTGGAATCAGATGACCAGGGGTCAAGCAGGATATACATTTACCAGCCATGATATTTAACTCTATGTTCCAGATTCTTGATCTATAAATCTCCATTTTTGTCTATCACAATACATGGGTCAAATACAAAGGCTCTGAAGTCAGAAGGCCTGGGTTTGAATTTCACCTGGACCATTTATTACATCTGTGACCTTGAGCAATTTAGTTAACTCTCTAAACTTTATAGATTCCTCATCTATTAGACAGAATTTACTCAAACTTATTAAGTGAGATAATACATCTAGGGAGCTTATAGTCCAGAGCATGGCAAGGAAGGCATTCAAATAAATCCTGGTTATTATTACCTCCTTACAAGACTGACATAAAAATGACTGTGAAGGTATTTTTACAAGCTAAGCTGCTACATAACTATGAGTAATTTTTGTGGGGGCAAGTTTTGAGTCCAGGCTGGCTTTGAACTTGCAGCGATCCTGTCTTAATCCTGAGTGCCAGGAGGGTAATTCTTTTAAATGTTGTCAATTTTACTTAAGTTCTCCTTTTTTTCAGCCTCCCAGTGATACCTCCAGGGGAAGATGATTTCAGTTTTTTTATGGGGTGATTTTTGGAAGATTACACTCCTCTTCATGGGACTGAGTTTAAGCCATAAATATCTTTTATTTTATTAGGTTATATGGAGCAGCACAGTTAACAGAACAAATCATGGGTTTTGGAGTCAGACCTTGCCTGCTGGCTTTCTCTTTGCCTTTGGGATCAAACAGCTATACATTAGACTGTAGTTGCAATGACATTTTCCTTTTCTTTTCTCTCTTTTGAGAGAGTCTCCCTATGCAGCCCAGATTGCCCTTGAACTCATGATTCTCCTGCCTCAGCACCTCAGAGTGCTGGGATTATAGGCATGTACCAATACACCTAGCTTGCAAAGGCTATTAATAATGACACTGAGAAAAAAAGTTCCTGTATATTGAACATTTATTATTTACTAAGTTGAGTGAAGACATTATTTCATTCAGTTTTCAGAACAACCATAAGGTAGAAAATTAGCCATGAAATTTTATTAAGAGAAATGTTACCTCTCAGAGGTTAGGACTCATGGTAGCTCTCTATGTGAGCAGAAAAAACAAGACTTAAGAGTGCAGTAAACTGATAAGGAGAGGGTTAAAGACTGAGAAAGCTGATACTTTTCAAAGAGGCTTATGCTACGATCAATATTAATTCACAGAAATGATCATCTTACCTTTGTCCAGAGACTATGGCAGCATTTACCTCTAGTTCTGTAAAAAAATACAAAGAACAGACATAAAATGTAAAAGCTTCTGGTGTATGTTCACAGGAAGAAGCTAGGTATCTTATGAGAATTCTAAATGCTTTACTTAGGGTAACATGTCTCTGCTCAGGTTTCTTACTCTACATGATATGGAGACAAAGTTGGCACTGAACCAGTTTGGTTTGTTGGGGAACATAAAACACTTACTTGGTCTATTTTTATTTCTACTTCACACTGTGAAATAATCCTGTTTGTATCAACAGAGCTAAATTCAAACAGCTTGGCTCATATTTCACCCAGCTACAACTAGGTCAGTAAAATAAGCCCCTTCTTTCATGTACAACAGATTGTTTTCATTATTAAAAAATCTCTACTTTCTTATACTTTTTTTTAATCGGTACTGGGGATTGAACTCACAACTGTGTGCTTGCAAGGCAGGTGCATATGTTGCTGAGCTAAATTCCCAGGCTCTTATACTTTTTTTTTTTTAAGAGATAGCAGAATTCAAATAGGTCTTTAACATTTGTTAAAAGATGCATGCTTCTACAAAAAAAAAAATCTCCTGAGTTTTAGATGATAGCATACCTTGCTTTGAGATACTGCCCACAGACTCCATTACATTCCTCTCCTCCTCAGCCTTCTAGTGATGCTCACCAAGAAAAGACAATCTTGATAATCTGCCTAGCAGTAATTTGCACCAATGAGTACCCTACAGGTTTACCAGAAACTTCTTAGGACCAGCAAAAAACCATATATTTCCTTCACTAAATATGTCTAGATAGCTCCAGCTTCTACAAAGGCCCTCTTTGATAGATCAGATAGTAGGGCTCTTTCCTGCCCCTGGCCTGCCACAGCTCTGCACTTTTCTGTACCCTCTTTAGGGAATACAGTACATCATACTCAATGATATAGCTAAGCTTCCCTGAGTACATGTTAACTTCCTTGAAGACAGTGAAATTACATTGCCTGGCTTAAAAGAAAATGTTTTTAACAACAGGATCTTGCTGTATATTCTAGGCTGGCCTTAAACTATGTAGTCCAGGCTGGCCTCAAACTCGTGATGATCCTCTTGCCTCAGCCTCCCAAGGGATGGTATTATGGGCATGCACCACTATACCTGACTGGCTTAAAATTTTGATCTTATTGTTTATATTAGTCAAGAGATCTTGGGCAAGTTATTTTTGTTTGTTTCTTGAGACAGGGTCTATGTGGTTCAGGATGGCCTTGAACCCATTATGTAGCCAGGAAAATTACTTGACTTCTCAGTGCTTAATTCTTTATCTGAAAAACACAGATAACTACTTACTTCAAAATTAAAAAGATTGAATGAGATAATTCACATAAAAACCTCAGGATAAGGGCTGGGGATTTAGGTCAGTGGCTTAAGCGCCTGTCTGGCAAACACAAGGTCATGAGTTCAATCTCCGGTAGCAAAGAAAATAAAAACAAAAACAAAAAAAAACCTCAGGATAGTTCCTAGCACTTAGTAATTACTCAATATTAGTTAGCTGTTATTAGTCCTATGATCATGTTCATGGAGCTTTCCATGTAAGGAGGCTGAATTATTTGGTCTTTAATGCAAGATGCTAGCAGAGGAAAATCTGTGCATCTCACCTGTTGCTGCTTAGCTCCCTGTATCTAACCCACAAAACTTGGAAACCCCTCCACAGGAAATAAATACCAGTTCCCTGACTCTGCACTTTTACTGGCTCAGCTGGAGCATAAATATTCAGGTAATATGTGCTCAGTAATAAAAATGGCTGAAATCAAAAGAAGTGCTAACCTTGATTTTTCTTTTTGGTAACCAGATGAAATTCAATGATTTTGAGATTTTAACACCATTATAACTAATTCATAAGAGTGGATGGCTCTGAGGATATTTTATAGAGATCCATTGAAGTCAAACTTTAAAAAGGAATAGGATTCTCCAAGCAGTTACTCTGAGAAATATGAAAAATGTTAATACTAAAGTCCATTTTTGCAGAGCTGAGGCAGGAAATTGAATGCCTTTCCCTTTTCTAGCTGTTCTTTTTATTTAAAAAATTAGTTTTATCTGATCCCTTTCTTGAATAATTTGCTCCTTTCTTACCTTTCTCAAATGTCCAGTTATCATGTAGGCAGCTGGCAGAAAACAAACAATCTGGGTTGCTGAAATCTTTTCATTTTTTTTTTTTTTTAAAGACATGGTCTTGCTGAGTAGTTCAGACTGGTCTTAGACTTACTACGTAGTCCAGGCTGGCCTCAAACTCGCAGTGATCCTCCAGCCTCAGCCTCCCAATTGCAGGGATTATAGATGTACAGCTCATACATTCTTTCCAGTGAGCTGATGCTCCCAGAGTGTGCAGTAGAAAGTCCCATATATCGTATATAGTATAGTTCCCCAAAGGTAGGTTTTAAAATAATCACAAGTTATACCTTACTTTTACTGGCTTAGAATCACAAAATTAAACATGATTGCATTGTTTTGAAATTAATTTTTCAAAGCATGTACATTCAATGATATCCTAACCTCTCAGTCACACGTGTGTATGTGTATGTAGATATGTATATATCTGTATCCCTTGATGTCCCACAAAGATGAAGAACTAGGCAAGACTAAACTCTATATTAAATATGTTAATTTATGATATTTATCTTCCTTGGCAATCTAATCTATGAAGACAGAACAAGTGTTATTGTCATCAAGATCGTCTTGTGTTTAGAGCTGACTTAGCAACCCACAGCAGTGATCTGTCAGATTACCATAAACTACTCTATCTGGAAACATCATACCTACTGCTATTTACAATACTTGGTAATGGGGAGAAACTTAATGCCATCCAGAGACTGAAATGACTGCTTCCCTCACAGGAATGGATATCTCACTGCAGCAGAGGTTCTCTGAATAAATCTCCACTCTTATTATAATGTATTCATCATCTTGATGCATTAACGCTTACTGCCCCAGTAAGTCACTGTATATCAGTTAGTCAGCTTCCAGCTAAAGGTGTCAGGGTCATGGAATAGGGCAAACTCTGTAGCAGAAACAACCCACAGTTGAGTGGTAGATGGACTCAGAGATGCCCTTCTTGAGAAATTATAAGACAATTCCAGCCACTTACTGGCATGAGAACATGTGTGCTGAGGACTCTAGTAGTTCCTTTACATGTGACCTATCTCACGTCACAAAGTTTTTCAAAAGTGAGCCTTACCTGATCTGGCAACAGAACCCTGCAGTGCTGTAGCTGTAGTCTCCTTTGGGACTAAATTCTGTGAAGGGGCTAAGGCAAGAAAAAAAAATTACAGGCCTTTTACTTCTTTTTCTAAATGAAACGGAAAGGCTTAACTAAATCATGGACTAAGGAATTCCTGAAACACTTACTCTTCCAGGGCAGTACTTGAAGCTGACATTAAAATTATAATTACATTTTAAAACTCATTTAACAAATCAAATGCTATAATAGTGAAAAAGACTATCACTGAGGGGTATTTGTTTCTTCTCTGTATGTCCATAAAGATCAGGGATGGAGATGGCCATAGGAATGATAGCATTAGCATATGCTGCTTTTTGAGGGTCAATTTCTGACTACTACTCTTAAAATCTCAAAAAACATGACACAATAGGCAACCCAAGCCACTTTTAGAGATGATTATAGCATTCACTTTAGCATTTTAAAAACTGTTTTACTCCTCTTAAAACTATAGTCCTTGAGGGTCGGGGATTTAGCTCAGCGGAATAAGCACCTGCCTTGCAAGCGTGTAGTCGTGAGTTTGACCCCTGGTACCAAAACAAACAAAAAACTATAGTCCTTCAGAACTGAAACAATCACACAATTTTATACTTTTATATAGACCTAGTGAATGTGATGGTCAGAAAGCAGGTATTACATCATACTTAAGGAATAAATCAACCTGATGTCATTTACTTGCCTAACAAATAGTTACAAAGAACTTTCCAGGGGCAAGGCATTGCGACAGTCATCCTTATAGAACAGATTATACCCTTCTTCAGAAACTCATCTAGTATTTTTTTTTCTGATCAAACTTATGACTATGCACTTGCAAGGCAGGTGCTTATGCCGCTGAGCTAAATCCCCAGCCCCTTCAATCTAGTATTAAAGATAAATTCTTGTGGTTAACCAGAATGACCATGATGTCATATGAAGAAGAGAATATAAAGTGCTATGAGAGTTCAAAGCAAAGAAGATCAATGCTAGGTTGAGAAACCAGAAGGTACATTAAAGGAAGAAACATAAGAATTAGTCTGCAAAGGACAGAAAGAACAGCTTTCTGGAATAGAATACAAACTACAATGTACTCTAAAATAGAATCTTCCTGGATCATAAAGATGAAAGGCACAGAAATGCCATAGTCACTCCAAGGGGACATTTGCCTATCTTGACATGTTAGTGTACCAAATTTTGTAGATTTTTCTTCTTGCTTAATGAAAACTGTCAATAATGCATTTGTTTTTAAGACTTTATTTTGGATGCTTATCTGATAAAGCTTAAAACTATACCTTAACTTCTACTTTTAACTTCAGTATTGGTTTCTCATTTTCAAGATAAAAGCACAGAAGTCCCTTGAAAAAGAATAGAAACAATCACTATAAGCAAAGTGGATGGCCTTAACTAAAATCGAGAACTTTTTCCAACTTCTGATATATCTTCCCAAAGCTTCCATGTTTTTCTAGTATTATACTTGATTCAAAACAAAAAAAAGTATCTTCTAATTACTTTATCATTATTCTGTTGGTACCTGAGAGAAAAGTTCCCTAAAGGGAAGTAGAAATGCAAAATATTTAATAGCAGAGAATATATTTAAATTACACCAGGTCTGTTTTTAATTCTTAGGGTTACCTATATCAACAGAACTTAAACTAGAAACACAGAGCCCTGTGAGGTCTCTGTCTCCTGTAGGGTCAGAAAACTACTTACAAGTCTTTATTCCTACCTGTATCTCTAACACTGAGGTAAAGCAGCAGACAGGAAAAGGGGAATTAACCTCTCCAGAGCTCTGCATGAAGCAGTATGTTAGCCACTGGGGGTTAAGCATTCATTGAATTTTTGTATAAATTCTGGGCAATGGAACTGTAATTTCCATTTTGTAGGTAACAAGAAATTTACCCACTGTAACTAGCGACTAATGGAGGTAAAATTTGAACTCTAATTATACCTTGAAACTTGTGTTCCTTCTGCTCCTCCTCAGTGCTTACCATTGTGTTAGGCACTCAAAGCATTTTAGCTGTATAAATAAGATAGGTATTATAGCTGAGTTCTCACAGCTCTGGGAAGTGTGACATTGACTAGCCCTCAGGAAAAGGGAGCTTCTGGACCACTGAAGTTTTATAGGAGGAAGAGGCAGGAGAGAAGGGATATAAGACATTTATGCTTCCATTATTAGCCCAATCTTACAGAATTCTGAGCTAGACATCCATGAATGGAATAGACTAATTTACAAATATATCAAAAGGATATTAGAATAACTTTTTTCATCATTTATTGATCAATTACTACATGCTAGACCCTGCACCAAGCATGTTACATATATTACCTCATTGAAATCTTGTATTTTCTATTGTCCCTATATTACAGAGAAGAAACCAAGGTTTAGAATAATCAAGTAACTTTTCCCAGCTTATCCAGCTGGTGAATGCTGGTATTGTGCTGCCAACCCAAATCTTTACCACTTTGACTCTTGCATGTCTGTTATCATTAAACTTGGTTTTCTGGAAATCTATTTTTTTTTTTTTTTGTCCTTTTGAGACAGGGTTTTATTATACAGTTCAGTTTAGGCTGGCCTTGAATTCACTTTGTAGCCCAGGCTGGCCTCAATCTCATAGTGATCCTCCTGCCTCAGCCTCCTGAGAGCTGAGATTACAGTCATATACAGCCTGGAAAGCTCTTCTATGGAGTAAAAAGACATGAGGAAAAAAGAAGTTCCTGAGGTACAGTGCAGTGAGAATGAGGCATGAGAATCTTCCCTGAAACAGCTGAGAGCAAGGCTTCATCACAGCAAGCATTTTTTTTGTGTGTGCTGGGGCTCGAACTCATGACCTAGCACTTGCAAGGTAAGTGCTTATGCCACTGAGCTAAATCCCCAGCCCACAGCAAGCATGTTTTGCAAAAGCTGGTTATACTTATGGAATAGCATTCAGCGAGACACTCACAGACAGACTAAATAAATACCAAACTTCCCTGAACTTCAATCTTTTCATCTAAGGGATAGAGTAACACTACCGACATGGCTGGTACAAAGCTGATGTGTGATGTGAGACAATGTATGAAGACATGTAAACTGAGAAACTTTTGTTATATAAATGAAAAGTGTTATTATTTCTGAGAAACAAGTATCATAGCTGAAAACCATGTTAGTGAATGTAAACTCAACATGGGACTTAAAAGCATTTTTTTTTTTTTTTTTTTGAGACAGGGTCTATGTAGTTCAGGCTGGCCTTGAGCTTACTTTGTAGTCCAGACTGGTCTCGAATTCGCAATGATCTTCCTGCCTCAGCCTCCTGAGTCCTGGGATTACTGGTATGTGCTACCACGCTCAGCTTTTTAAAAGCATATTTTCCAGTGTACTTTTTTTTTCTTTTTGTGGGTACTGGGAATTGAACTCAGGACCTCACACTTGCCAGACAGACACTGTGCCACTGAGCTACATTCCCAGATATTCCAGTGTACTTTCAATAAATACTACTACTATTGCCATTTAGCCAATTAATTTTCCCTAAGTAGAAAAGGAGTCATACTCTCTCTTACGAATAAATCATCAAAACTCTGACATGAGGGGATGAGGCCAAGCCCAAGTACGTACCTATGCTGGGTAGAAGCTCTGGATGGGATCCCACCTTCTCCTCCACTAGGCCACCTCCAAGTGGCTCGGATGCTATGCCACCATGATTGGTTTTTGTGGTTGGTGCCGTGGAGATGAGCTCAGAAGGTACCAGAGTGGTTACTATTGAGCGAATACTGGTGGGAAGAGGACCACCAGGTAAAGTGGGTCCTGCTGAGTTGGAGCCCGGACCCATTGGGCTAGAAGTCATTTTTAGCAGAGTAGGTGCTGGGGGTGTTGGGGTTTTACTGTCCAGTTCTGTGGACAACTGCTCTGTTCCCATGAGCCCAGGAGCCGTGGTCTCTAGCTCTTGGCCTTCAGTCTCTCCATCTGCACCATATTGCTCTTCCCCTTTCTCAAGAGAGCCCGTAACTTTCTTACATGCCTTGGTGAGCAAAATCTGGCCAATTTTGTCCACTTTTCCTTTGCCCTTACTGGATGATACTGGGCTGCGCCGGTTGACAGAGGAGCCTGGACTACTGGTCAAAAGGGGAGAAACCATTGTGGTTGACTGTGAAGAGGGCAGAGTGCTCTGATCTGCTGAGATGTTTACTTGAGGACTAGCCTCATCTGGATTCAATTCTTTCACTTGCTGGACAGGGGGATGAGGAGGGACTACTGGAGAAGATGTACAAGGAGGGGAAGGAAGCTGAACAGGAGTGGCTCGTGAGTTAAGGACTAAGGGTCGACCTGGCTGAATGCTTGCAGCAGGACTACTGGAGGGGGCATTAGGTGGTACTGGAGCTGAAGAAAATTTTATGTTTTGAGGTATGTGCAAAGGGCCAACAACTGCAACAGAGGGAGGCATCAGGCCAGAGTTGGTTGTCAGTGGGGCTGCAGGAATTGTGCTTGGCTGTGATCCTTTCATAACCTGAATAATTGAGGATGAATTAATAAAGACAGGTGTAATGAACTGAGGCCGGGCATTAGATTGAACAGCTGACTGTCCCTCAGAAACCATTACCTTGTTACCCACATTGGGCATTGTGACGACTGTCGACATCAATGCAGACTGCAAGTGAGTTGGCAGGGCTGCTGATGTATTAGCTGAAGTGGTTAAGGGATTAGAAGTAACAAATACAGTTATTTGATTTGGGGGCAAGGGAGTGGAAATAGATGAAGAGCTAACAGGTCTTGATATTACTGGAGGGATGGTTGGTGCGACATTAGAACTGACCTCACTCAATTCTGGATGCACAAGAGTTGAACTCGGCTCATTACTGTGAGGTAAATTTAGAGAATTAGAGGTTTCTTTAGAAGATGATGGATCCTGCAGAGTGGAAATGACAGATGCTTTCTTGAGATCCTCCCCTGAAACTACTGGAGGTGTTACTTCCAGATCTGTAAGCCCAGGGGGTTTAATGGTCACATTAGGAGCTCCAGAGTTGTCAAGAAGTTGACTTAGTGATGTTGGTGCTTCCCTCATGGCAGGAGACACCAAACTTTTGTTCTCTTCAACACTGGGAAGTTTGTTGGGATCCGAAGGTTGCCCATCTTTTTTGGATTGATCTTCAGGGACAACCATTTTAACTTCTTGGGCAGGGACTGCTTTTAGATCAACATTCATCTGCTCTTTCCTACCCTGGGAATTCTGGCAATCACTGTCCTGAGGCACATTCAAGCTCTCCCTGTTATCCTCCAGAACAGCCTCCACTGCAGCCACAGGCACAGCGGGATTCTGAGGATTCAGCCCACTGTTGATAGGATTAGCCAGAGGAGTGGGACTGACCAATACATTTCTTGGCAACTCGACATTCTGCAACAAGGTTGCATTTGTTTGAGAGGTCAGAGTGAGTTTAGGGGTTTTTGAATTTTGCCTCCCAGGACTTGGGGTGGTTTTCCTACTAGATCCAGGACTTGATCTGCGACTGTTGCTTGGACTTGCCCTTTTTGTTGCTCCAGAATTAGACTGTTTTCCAGAATTCACCACCACAGAATCTAATTTGTGAGTTTGTGGGGCAGCAAAGTTGGAAGGATTATTCATGGTAAGATTTGAAGGTGCTTGCCCAATGGCCTTTAGAGTTGTTGGATTTAAGCCTTGTTGATCAAAGCCCCTGTTTAAATTTGGCCTAGGAGGTAAAGGAATATTAATCTGTGGAGGGAAGAGTCCTGCTATGGAGGCATTGAGTCTTTCTGGTGACAGACTGATTTCTGAAGGTTCTGTGCTGGGAGGGCGGTTGTTGGGTGTCTGAGGATAATACGGTCTAGGACTGGCTCTGTTTGGTGTCTTAGGCCTGGATGTCTGGGTTGGAGCAGCTACATTTGGAAAATGGTGGCCATGTGAACTAGGCAGGGAATTTACAGGAGGTTGCTGGGGAGTTGCACCTTGAGTTGCTGAAAGTGGAGATGGTCCAGGTTTGGGTCCTGCCATCATTAACTGGTTCTGGGAAACTACTAAATGTGAAGGCATATTAGTTGGGCCTCCCGAGACAGATGGTACTTCACAGCCACTTGCTTCAGGAAGTGATGACATTTCTCCTAGTGGTGAGCTAGAAGGATTCTGTGGGTTCTCCTGGTATACCATCTTTCTTGAATTACTTCCCAAAGGAGTATTCACAGGGATTGGCATTCTTTGTTTATCAGGTGATGGTGGTATGGAGGCAGGTCCTTGCAAACTGACCATGACAGGTACATTGCCACTCTGCTGCATAGGCATTCTCTGGGAGTCTGAGTTCAGAGGGCCCCTTGGGGTGTGGGCATTTTGGGAGACGGGAAGCTTAACAGATTTGGGATCTTGTTGCATCATGAGCATCATCATCATTTGTTGTTGTTGTTGCTGCTGTTGTTGCTGCTGCTGCTGCTGAGACTGAGACTGACTGGGAGGTGGTGGTGGTTGCTGCTGCTGAGGAAGCTGTGGCTGTGGCTGCTGCTGTGGTGGCTGTGGTGGGGGTGCCACATGTTGCATGAGTTGAGGAGGCATCTGCTGCAGTGGCCTCTGTTCTACTGGTTGAGTAGGATAACCTAAAACAAGCCCCCAAAATTAGGGAAGTTAGATTTTTAGCAAGAAAACTGCTACCTTTACAGTACAGCCAAGCAATACTTATCCAGGTGGCAGACTGCACAAATAGCTCAGGCATGCCCACTCCAGAGGTAGAAAGCAGTCCCCCATTATTTCACATGAGCAAAGGGGTACAATGCTTATGGAAGCAAAAACTAAACCATTAAGAACCCGGAGCTCCTCAGTATGCAGGGTCCAAATGAGGCATTATTGTTCTAAGGCTCTAAAAGGTATTCTGTGCTATGCACAACAAGTGGCTGACCACTCAGCATTTGGATCTCATGTAGATATATAATCAGTATTTCACTGCACATGTGAATGAAGTAAAGCATTTAGGATTCACTTTTCCTGTTAGCAGAGCATTAGTACGTTTATGCCTTGGTTTTGCTGGAAACACCAGCACTGAAGACAGTCTTTTTATTTTTTCAACAGAAGTAAAAAAACAGAATTCTAGAGTTAAGTTCTTTAAGAAAAAAGAATTTTAAAGTTACTCTAATTCATTGGCTCTATACACTATGCTATTCAATCCTTTGAGGGAAATTGACTAAACTGTCCTTGGCCACATTGGTTTACTAAGCACAGGACTAACAAACAGATATATGCATTGAAAATGAAATAAGGCACAAAAGTTTTTATATTAATTTTAGTCTACTTTCCTACATATGAACCTCTATTTGGAGAAATATTTTCTATGATCCACAATTGGAGAACAAATAAATCAGAAGCATAGCTCCCAGGAATAAAAAATAATTTTGGGAAAAGAACTCTGAGGGACAATGCCTTCCTGATTTGCAGAAGGCAACATCTCAAATAATTTTCTCTTTTATGAAGACTTTCCTTGGCATTTCAGAGCAAAAACCTTATGTAATCAGCAGAAAGTATAATCAAATTAAACTCCAAGAATAAAGGTGGTTCATTGGGAAGAAGTAGTCATATAACTGGGGTACAATTTGGCAAATTAGATTATTCCACTGTTTCATGAAAAATACTTTCAGAAGGTCTTAAGAAGGCAAAGGAATATGAATAGTTGGCTGTGGCAGCTGGAAGAAATGCTGGCTCAAGATTTTCACAAGAGTAGCTACCAAATGCTGTGGGTCAAATGCGGTACTCAACAGTTAATTAAAGTTTTCTTGCCAAAGATTTCCATGGTACTAATGAATATTATGTGCAGAATCCAGTTTCAGATTTTTTTTTTTTCCTTTGTACCAGGGATTGAACTCACGACCCTGTGCTTTCCAGGCAGGCACTTATGCTACTGAGCTAAATCACTGGCCCTTGAAGATTTTTCTTAAAAAATTCATTTTTGTTTTAGGTCCACATACTTCTTGAAATTTATAAAGCCAGTAACTTATGACATTTCCACAGGTCAAGACAATGGGTTATTTTTAAAATTTAGTCTAGGGTTCCCACATTAAGAAAATTGTAATTTCTAGAAAAGTGTGTTTATGTAGGCCTTTAACCTTTAAAATCAGCTTACTGAACAGCACAACAAATACCAAAGAGGGCATCATGGAAAATATAGCAGCTTCTTGAAAATAATAGCTAAAATCATGGCTGATGTAAAGGGTCTAGAGCAAAAGGCAGCAGTCTAAATGGCACTAATAGTAAGAAGACAGATTGGGGTTGAAGTGGTAAGAGTGGTGAGCAGGGCAAGCCCGGACACACAATCAAAAAACAAATTTATCAGTCAAAGGATGCAAATTCATATACATTGTAGGGCCGGGCAGGTAGTAAAGAACTAGTATAAGACAACAGGGGTCCTGTGGACACTACCAAACTAAAGAACAGATATCTTTTGTAAAGGTATTTTTGTTTTGTTTACTTGTGACAGGGACTTGCTATGTAGTCCAGGCTGGCCTCAAACTAATGATGATCATCCTGCCTTAGTCTCCTAAGTACTGGGATTACAGGTGGGAAATGCCACGCTCAGCTTGTAAAGGTATTTTTAAATTCAAGTTTTAAAGATATCACATGAAGATTCAAACCCATTATGGACCAAATTCAGCCTACAGGCCCCTAGTTTGCAAAAAGGAGGCATTAAATTGTGGAGGACTTCTAAGATCCATACAAGAAGAATTCAGATATGTTTGAAGGAAGAGGGTACACTTTCAGCATCCGGACTAACTCACTGGAAACGGGCAACTTCCCAGACTCAACAATGCTACTCTAATTGTCTTACAGAACTATGTGTGGTGTGCACAAGCAATTTTTCTAAGCAACACAAAGTACTGGACATGATGTGTTTTTTTTTTTTTTTTTGAGATATATGTG
>PVLA01006414.1:0-96809 GCA_004027455.1 Hydrochoerus hydrochaeris | reverse complement strand
TTAACATAATATCACTTTTATTTATATGCCAAAAAGGAGGCAGAATTATTGAGCAACAGACAAAATATAACTCTTTGTGTTTGGCGTTTCAGAGTATTAGGGATTGAATCCAAGCCTTTACACAGAGCTGTATCTCCAGCCCTCTAACCCGTTTTCTGTGGCAGGGTCTTGCTAAGCAGTTCAGGCTGGTCTTAAACTCACTATAGCTCAGGCTGGCCTTGAATTCACAGCAATACTCCTGTCTCAGCCTCCTGAGTGCTGGGATTACAGGTGTGTGCTACCAAATCTGGTTAAGTCTTTGCATACAGAGAGGAAAGTGTCTTTCCTATACAGTGAAGGGCTTGTGAATCTCCAACCACATTATAGCGGGGATAGTTACAAGTCACAAGGTCAAGAATAACCATGAATAGTATAGGGGTATTGGGCTTTGGTTCTATAATACTGGGTTGGAATGAAAATGAATTTTATTTTATTTCAAAGAGGAAAAAAAAAGAAAACAAAATTTCAAAACATGGCCTGGGGATATAGCTTAATGGCATAAGTGCCTGCCCGGCAAGTGCATGGTCATGAGTTTGATCCCTGCTAACAAAAACAAAAAAATCAAAAAAACAAAAAACTACCAAAACACGTCAATTTGGGGCAACAAGGGTACATGAATTGTGTCCTGTTGTCCCTAGTCATTTACCCAAATCATTTACCCAGAGCACAAGACATCCACATTCAACTGTCAGAACAAAATCAGCACAAATCTTTCTCTTCAGTGAACTCAGAGAAAACAGTACTGTAATGAAAATGAATTTTAGAAGTTTTTGCCTCTTCAACAGATCCATGAATACTTAAAGGATAATATTTTATAATCAGAGAAGGGGGCTTCTACATATTGGTATTATTCATTATAAGTTATTAAACTGGTAGTAGGCACATGTGTCTTTTATTATTCTTTATGTAATTTTGTTTTAAAGATTCACAATAAAACTTCTATAAAAAAGATAACCTTGTCTTGAACTCTGGTTGCTCCCTGATTTAAGAAAAGCCCTAGAAGGAAAGGCTGAAGGAAAGGTGGGTAAGTAGGATTAGAGTGAAACTATCTCTCCATTTAATCTTACTATATTCTGATATCAACTAGAACTTTGACACTGAAAAGAATAAAGAGCTACTTCATATTAGTCTGGCTGCATAAGGACTTAAAATAACAACAATCTCAGTAGAATGTGTATGTATGTGCACATGCATGTGTGCACCATCAGAAGTATATTTCAAGTATTTACTTAAAATCAAAACTTTTAAATACTAGACACAATTAAACTGCTAAAGCAGGCTAGTTAGCAGGCAAAATATTATTGCTTCCTTGAAGAGAAAAACTCTAGTAATACCACATACATGACAACATGTATATAATCTTTAGCTAGTATTTTATTACCTGGTGGCCGGTTTGCAAATTCTGGCATTTTAGGGCCTGTGTTGTCCAAGTTAATTCCTTGTTCACCAGGTAATGGTTGCTGATCAACCTCCTCCAGACCACCTGAGCGACTATCTGGGGTGCTAGAAAATAAGTAACACATCTGAGGATAAACTGTATTGGAAATACACAAAACTAGATCACTCCTTTCCCTATTTCTGAAGAACCACTCTGTTTCCATTATCATCATTATCATTACTTACATCTCTTCAGTCTGAGTAAAATATTTAATATGAACATAAAAACCACCTAGCAATTTTATTAAATGTTAAATCCACTTAATGTAATAGTACTGCATGTATTTAGTGGGCTTTCTATAAATTCCTGAATTTTTTTTGTTTTTTGTGGTGCTGGGGATGAAACCCAGGGCATTATTTGTATTAGGCAAGTATTCTATCACAGTTACACTCTTAGCCAGAAATCCTGATACAATGTTTTATTTTATTTCGTTTATTTTTTTTCTTTGAGACAGGGTCTGGCTATGCAGCTCAGGCTGGTCTCTAGCTCACTTTGTAGCCCAGTATGGTCTTGAACTTGCACAGATCCTCTTGCCTCAGCCTCCCCAGTAGTAGGATTATGGGCTGATACAATGTTTTGCATACAATCACCCATTCTTAGTTTTTAAGGCTTGATCATGGGTTGGGGCTATCAATGCTACAAAGTATTGTTCCTGTGACACTACACTATAGTCAGTGTAGATATTAAATTCAAACAGACTGTTCTAATAATTCATAACATTTTGTAATAGGTTATAAATTACTTGATGGAGATGTTATTCAGTGAACAAAGAAAAGTGGAGACATTACAAAAAAGTTAATAATTTTGTCATAGAATGAATACTCGCAGACATTTCCGTTTACTTTGGGATGTTTTCTTTTTTACCTGCAGCTCAGAATTTTTAATGGGGAAGATAAGTGAAGAAACTTCTTTTATTAACACCCATATTCCCAAGGAAACAGTGCTCAAATCCCTCATTTGTTTTGTAATCTCACTCTTAACTGCATATTTTTTTCCTAGCTTTGTTTTCCCTCTGTCTTCAATGTACTGTGGTTGTGCATTTTAGGTATCACTGTATCTCATTATATTCTATGTAGTTTCATAAGCCACCATCAATTGTGTTTTTTGTTTTGTTTTGTTTTGTTTTTGGTGGTACTGGGGATGGCACTGTGCTAGGCAAGCACTCTTACCATTAAGCTACATGCCAGGCTTTTTAAGTTTTAATTTTGAGATAGGGTCTCATTGTGTAGCCTGGGCTGGCTTTAAATTTATGATCCTCCTGCCTGGGCCTCCCAAGCAGATGGGATTACAGCAGGCATGGTGTACCATAAATTCATTTTAAGAGCATCAGAACATGGAAATTTAGAACCTGAAGCAGGTCCTCAGCACATCCAGATTCCTATACCAATTTGTTCCTTAGGTGTGACTTATACCTCTCACTTCAAGTTATAGGCAAGGAAATATGTGGTATCCTTTACTTTCAAAGAATTCTACAGCTGAAATAATCTCAGATACCTGCTCTAGTCTCCTCGTGTTATAGATGAGAAAACAAAGACCCAGAACCTATAAGGGACAGCCTGAAGGTTCCACTGTAAGCTCGTGGTAGAGTTGAGAGCAAATGTTATTAAACCTAATGTCTTTTACTTTTCTAGGAGTCTTCCTGCTATATAAGGTCCTTTTCACAATATGTACAGCTAACAAGAAATCTCCCTTATGGCTGATGACAGCAAAAATGCATCCTAACAGCAACTTGCAATTTTATTCTCAGCCTACTACAATTAAATAATTATCCCCATAAAAATGTCATTCCTATAGGTTAATAGCAGTAAAGATTTTTTAACCAAGAAAGTGCAACCAAAAACAATTAGATAATTAAAGGGCTTATTGAATTGGAATTCAGAAAAACACAGGCTATTAATATAGCATGACTGGCTTTTAATCTATTAAAATTCAAGAAGCAACAGGATAGTACAACAACCAAAGAATGTTGTAGGGAGGCTGGATAAAAGTGGCCTGGTTTTAGTTTTAATTTTGGGGAAGAGGTACTGAGTTATGGGTACCTCATATGGGTACCTGTGGCACCAGGGCCTAGACCCCACATGGCCCTGAACACAGGACATCTGATTTCCATTGGGTGCTTCGCTGAAAGGTACATTGAAAGGCATTCCATGGCTTGAGAAGTGGTTTCCCGAGGCACTATTTCCCTGCATGGCTTGCACATGAGGGGGGACCATGTTGGTTTGTTGCATGCTAACATCAGGCATCATTTGAGACAAGTTGACATCATTATTTGCTGTAGTAGCAGGATCAACCATGCTACTTTTTTATTTTCAAGCAGGGCCTCACAAAATTGCTCGGGCTGGGGCTTGAACTTGTGATCCTCCTGCTCCTCTTGCCTCAGCCTCCTAGAGTGTTGTGATTATGGGGCTGGGGATTTAGCTCAGTGGCTTAAGCGCCTGCCTGGCAAGCGCGAGGTCATGAGTTCAATCCCTAGTACCAAAGAGTGTTGCGATTATAGGTATGTGCCATTTAAATTTGTTTTATAAATAAAATTTCCTATTCTTTTTTATGTTTGTAATAATTTATCATAATCTGTTTTATATTCATTAGTCATTATTATAGTCATTATACCAGCTTTCTCTTAGTTCCATTTTGAAATTTCAGTGTGAAAATTCAGCACAATCAATATTTCCCCTAGAAACATTAAAGTCAGAAGCATGTATTAATACTTTAGCTTCAGGAAATTAAATTTAAATGGTTAATTGCCCATCCTGCTATGATCTTGAAAAACAGCTTATCTGGAAAACATTTACTAAAAGAGTAACTGACTTAAAAGGTATAATCATCTTAGTATGGGTGTAAGGTTCTATAGATGATAAACAGCCTTTTAAGGAAAGGCACTCATGAGAAAAAGGACCATTTGCTGACAGATGGCAGGAAGTTTCAAGCAGTTTTCATTCTTAAAACACATTTAGCCTCTTTGGTTGGTTTCTCAACAGCCATGATAAAACCAAAGCCAACATTTTGTGCAGTTGTAGTATAGTAACACTGGTTACTATTTGGGCTCTGTGTGCCACAATCCTTACTAGTACTTCAAGACTGCAGAATTAAGACATATCAACCAATTGTAACACATCCACTTTGGCTCCTTAGTTAAATAAACGAACTTTAAGAAAAAAAGAATTGAGATAAACAGAGAAATGTGAGCACTGTTGGATATGTGAGACTATTAAGAAAGTATTAATTAGTTTTCTACATGTGCTAATGGTATTGTGTGGTAATATAAAAGAACTATCCTTATCTTTTAAATACTGAAATACTTACAAAGTAAATTTGCCTTAAAACAATCAAGAAGGTAATGGGAGAAATTACAGATAAAGGTAAGATAGGCTATGAATAGATAATTGTGTAAGTGGGAGGATCTCATTATGCTATCTGAATTTCATATATGCTTAAAATTTTCCATAAACAAAAATTTACAGAGAAACAAATGAGAAAGATATGAGGCAAAACGATCATAACCTACTTTAGATCTTGCTGACTATTTTTCTTTTTCCGAGGAGGTTTCTTCTTCTTCGGTTTACTTGCGTTGGTATTATTTTGCTTATTGTTTACCCCAAAATGGCCTGCAGAGATATCACTCTGCAGTAAGTTGACCAACAATGGGCTTGTCAGTGTTACATCCTTATTGACTGGGAAGCCTGGATTCTGAACACAGGACATCTGATTTCCATTGGGTGTTCCACTGAAAGGTGCATTGAAAGGCATTCCATGGCCTGAGAAGTGGTTTCCCGAGGCACTATTTCCCTGCATGGCTTGCACATGAGGGGGGACCATGTTGGTTTGTTGCATGCTAACATCAGGCATCATTTGAGACAAGTTGACATCATTATTTGCTGTAGTAGCAGGATCACCATGCTGCTGGGCCATGTGGGGGCTAGGCCCTGGTGGCCGCAGGACCTGCCCTTGAATTCCCATAACCTGAGATGGACTGTTGTTTACAGGCCCTTGCTGTGGCAGCATCTGTCCTGACATCTGTCCCGTAAACTGCACCATGTTTCCTTGCATGTTAGGAGTTGGTCCCCTCATTATCTGCGTTGGTCCCGGCATGACACTGGATTGGTTCTGGTTATTAAACTGCTGCTTATTCCCCTGCATTTGATTGGTCATAATCTGCTCTACCATTGGGTTCGGTTGGAGCAAAACTTGCCCCTGAGGCCCCATCATCTGGTTATGTGGTGTCATTATTTGCTGGCCCTGCTGGGAAAGCAACTGCTTAGGTGGGGTCATCCTTTGGGGTGAAGGCCCAAGATTTTGGTTCTGAGTGTTCACCATCATCTGGTTTTGTGGCATAAGCTGGGCCCTTGAGAGGATCATAGGGTTCTGAGGGTTCAAAGTTCCTTGTTGCTGAACCATCTGGCCCTGAGAGGGCACAATCTGCTGGTGCATGCCCATCAGCTGAGATGGTGGGCCTTGCTGGGGCTGGCTTTGCATGTTGCCCAGGTTCACCTGAGGAACCCCAGAACTACCAGCTGGTTGGTTGTTCATGTTGCCATGAATTCCCATGAGGCCAGGCTGCATCATATTTGGTGGCCCATGGGACACCTGCATCTGGTTTTGAGGAGGACCAGCTCCTTGACCACCTTTAAAAAGAAGAAGAAGAAAAAAAAAGATAGAAAAACATAAGTTTCAGAAAGAAATATTGTTATCTTAATGGTATTAAGAAACTCAAATTACCTTACTTAGAAAGATATCCATCACCCATATATCCACTCATCAATATAAATGTGCTATATTTGACATATCTGCAGCGAGTCTTTCAATCTATGGAGATGTGATACAAAGTAACTGTTTACATTGTCTATGATCACACAATAGAAAAAGAAAAATAGTTTCTTTACTCTTGTGTGGTGACTTAAAGGTAATATTTAAAAAGTCAAAATTTCAAAAGAAATCAAAATTTCCTTTCTTTTAGATTAAAGAGAACGACAGCATCTTACTATTTTAATATGACTTTAGCTACCTTATTTATGAAGAAAATTCACAAAAAGTGCTGTAGACTAAATAAGCTATGCTATAAATAAGTTAGGGAAACAAAGAATGTGTCTTATCCTCAGGAAAACCTCAACAATACTGAAAATACATTTAAAAATGTTTTTTGGAAAACCACCTTTTTTTTTTTTTTTTTTTTTTGGTACTAGGATCAAACTCACAACTGTGAGCTTGCAAGGGAGGGGCTTCTGCCACTGAGCTCAATCTCCAGCCCCAAAACTATCACTTTCAAAGAGCTATGTGAGGCTGTCAATACAGGTCAGTGGCACAAGCACCTGCCTGGAAAGTGTGAGGTTGTGAGTTCAATCCCTGGTACCGAAGGAGGGAGAAAGAGAGAGAGGGACAGAGATGGAGAGAGAGGGAAACAGGAGGAGGAGGAGGGGTGGGGGGAGGTGTGCACACACTATGTGGGTAATATCTAGATTCTGGCATTTCAGAGAAAACCTAACACCTTCAAAGGACTGACCTCCTCCATCTCAATGTGATAAAAACTATTTAAACCTGGCTGGGGACTTAGCTTAGCGACATAAGTGCCTGCCTGGCAAGTGCAAGGTCACGAGTTTGATCCCTGGTACCAAAGGGGGAAAAAAAATTTAAACCTTGATCTGGAAGCTGATCCTTTAGTGGTAGTCAACTGACTAGATGATTTATCTGAAAGATGCAGACAGAAGAATGCTAAAATTTAAGTGCCCCTACCCTGTGGCAGCCCCTAATGTGCCACTTGGGACATGTTCTATTATTCCAGTTATTTCTAATTTAGACAAAAGATGGTGGCTAGCCCACTACAATGTTTATTTATTGGTAAGTCTGTGAGGTTTTCTATAGCTACTTGTATTATTCCTACCCTATTCCCCAGCCTTTTTGGTGCTGGGGACTGAACACAGTGTCTTGTTCATGTTTGCATGTACCTTAAGCTACAACCAATTCATCTTTTTTTTTAACTTGAATATATGCAAAAGCTTATTTTATCCCTTTTTTTTGGGGGGGGGGTTGGTCTTTTTGAGACTGGGTCTAGCTAATGCAGTTCAGGCTGGTCTCGAATTTGCAACAATCCTCCTGCCTTACCCTCCCAAGTGTTGGGATTACAGGCATATGCCATCACACCTTGCTTATTTTTCAATTTTAAATGGAGAATAAAGAGTACAAGCCATAGAGAAGCCATTCCATACTCCAGCCAGAGAGCCAGGGGACAAATTGTCTCTTGTTCATACTAGCTAGACTTTTCCTAAACTCCAAGGAAGACTTTCTAAGCCAGTTTCATAAACTCATCTTAAACTCCATAACCACTACATATGCTACATACACTGCAACTAATGGTGTATAATCATCCAACCTATAATTATTTATTGGGTATTCAATAGGTACAAGGAACTTTTGGTGCTGCAGCAGTATCAATAGAGACCTGCCCCTTTGGAGAATAGCTGGCAAGAGACAATACAAGCAGATAAGAATTTCTTTTAGGAAACAGTAAAAGTTAACAAGAGTAATAAAACAGGGTAACAGAACAGAAAATAACAGACAAAGAATAAATGCTAATATAGATAGGTTAAATAAGAAAACCAAAACAACATGCAGGCTGGGATATACCTCAAAGCACATTTGCCTAGCAAGCCCAAGGTCTTGGGTTCAATCGCCAGTAATGCAAAAACAAATCCAAAGACCAAGCCAAACAAAAACAAAAAATAGGTTCATGTGGAGGATATCACAAAAAATATCTGTGCGATGATAGAGGTATTATGAATTTTAACATTTTAAAGCTTGTTATAAAAATTAGTTCATGTAACTCAGGAATGTGGTTCTGTATTAATATAGTGCAAGTCAAGGAGTTTGCTCTGCTGTTCTCAAGACTGAAATGTTTTTCCTAAGTAAGTCAGGGTTTTCCTCATTCTATAGTGATTTTACTGAAAGTTGGAACAACTTAGCTAAATTAATTCTGAGTGCTGACAGGAAGTTCAGAAAATATTTGAGCAGTATCAGTCCAAACTGTCTGAAAAAGGGTAAAAGGATTAGTCAGGTAGTCCCCAACAACCAGATACCCAGAAACATGAAGTTTGAGATTATGTAATACTATTTTATAATACTAGTTTTTAGCCATTCTACTATATCTTATTTCCTTTTCAAAATTTCTTCTTATCTACAATACACTGATTAAATTTGAAAAATACTACACTATATACCAGAATTTGGACGCTCAGTATAAACAAAGCTAACACTTTTACTACACTGAGATTTTAAAAAATTACACAATTATGCCATATGCCTACCTATCTTTGTATTTACTATTTCCTTTGCAAGAAAGGCCTTTTTACTACATGTGTGAGCTCTTACTCAGTCAGAAAACTATGGCTTGGGGGCCAAATCAGTACATTGATAGTTTATAAGTAAATATTTGGAACACTGTCATACTCATTTAAGCAGAACTTAGTAGTTGCAATAAAGACCATATAACCTAAAACATTTACTAACTGGCCCATTTCAGGCGGCAGTGTGGGTGGGGGTGGGAGCTAACTGTTTTAACTCAAGTTCCATCTCATTTTCATAGTTGTTTCCAGGGTCCTGAGATATTCTGTCTATTATCAGTTATTGTTCTGGAAGACTAAAGTATTTATACTTCTGAAATAAAGGAATGATACCAGGACTAATTTACCTGTATATTTGTTTGCTGTCAAGGTATCTATCACACAATGGTGAATACATGCTAAAAAAAATTACAGAAAACAAACCTGCATGCTGGACATTTTGATTTGCTTGTAGTTGGGGAGCTCCTGAATTCCCAGGGGTGGTTGCTGTTGTGGAAGGCACCTGACCTTGCATAAAGTTCGGATTGGCCTGTCCTGCTGAGAAGCCAGGTGGGAGGCGTTTAGGCATTCCTTAATAGAAAACAATGAGTAAGGCAGTTACCTAGCAAATTTATACTCTTGCTTAGGTATGGAATGAATAAGGAAGGATGAGCTGCATGAAGTCTCCACTGGCTTAGCTCTCTCTGTCACACAGGTAGGATCTTTAATAATAAGGTTGGGAAAGATGGTTAAAAAAATCAACACAATATCTTACATGAGCATTGTCAAAATGAAAAAGAAATACTGAAAAATTTATACTTAGAACATGCCAAGGAAAAGATGGCAATCTGCTCCCTAAATGTGATCTGAAGTCATGCCACAGCAAGGTTTGAGGGCTCACTTTTCTCTGTAATACAATGGATTTTAAAACTTTACATACTTTAACACAGGCACCAAAGCAGTATGCTAAATTCTCTTATAGTCAAACAAATTGATATGAAATACTATAAAACAAAGAGCTGGGTCCTGATTATCAAGGTTTGGTGATTTTTTTCCCCCTCACTCTGAGGGAAATGGATGACAATCTCCTTTGCAAAAAATTTCCTCCCAATGTTATGCTTGTCTCTTTGGAAGGGACAGGAGATTAGCAACAGTTCACAGAAGCTTCAAAGTGAGGCTACATTAAACTTATCATTTGCCTTCTCCTCATAATGTCTGCTTTGATTCTGACAGATATGGTACCAAAAACCATGATCTAATGGAATCTTACTCAAGTATCACTTCCTTTTTAGGAAGGCCTAATTTTATAAAACAAATTTGTAATAAGGAAAATCTCAGACCCAATCAGTTTTTATAATATAGGCCTTGATGTGGCCAGATCACCTAGGTGAGCATATCATCTACTTTATGAAAGAATTAAGAACTAAAGCTCACTTAAATTTTTTTATATTTGTCCATTTATTTTTTTAAGGGCCAAATTTTCAATGCCTCTAAAAACTCTTTGTAGACAAATATGCATTTGTCCTTTCTTTAGCAGTGACAAGTCCCCATTTGCATGCTTGCATTGTAATTCAATCAGTAATCACATTTGCAGGTTGGACTATCCCACTTCTACTGATTCAGGGCTAGATGCCCGAACAGTGAAGTTTGGAGCTGAAACATTCTTGCATTTTATAAAAACTTTAGGATTCAAATATTAGAGCCTTCATGTCAATAAAACTATAAGAGAGTGAAAAGACTGATGAGCAACTTAATTTCACCAGAAACCATGGGAACATGCCTTTGCTATGTTGCATTAAAGATGCAAGGGTTTTTTCCGGGTAGGCAATGGGTGTCTTTTGGTGGGGATATGCTTATCACATGACAATATCACTAACATTCTCTATACCTTACTGAAAAGCTCCAAGCACATTCATGTGCACTACATCAATGATTAATAAGAATAAATAATAAACATGGAGATGGATAAGTTTTACTGTAATCGTTTTACCTCTCACACATTAAGTTCCATTGCTTTTTCTTCATACAAGAGGCACCTTACAAAATAAATAAATAAATCTCCTTTAGGTATAACTAGTGGAATTCCCTCTCTAAGGAGCAGGCATTGGCATTATAAAACTATAAAAGTCAATGATTTCTGAATTTATTCCCCTTTAATACTTTAATCAAATGCAACAAATACCATGCTTAATATTTTACTAACTAGGATTATCAGAATTGTTAACTAGAAGGGCATTTTCCCCAATAAGACTTCAATTTATCTTTTCATTTTTGCTGTACTGCATAACCTTAATTGTTTTCAACAGTTGAGAAATTTAAGTTGTTAATAAAATGCATGTTTCTTTTGGACAATTTACTAGTACAAGATTAATCAAAAAAGTTTGAAAAACAAAATTTCTATATTGAATTTTACCTGCATTTTTATCCAGAGAGCTAGCTTATATGTAACCAGTTAAGATGCTGCATAATGTATCAAGATAATAATGCATCAAGTTAAATGAGTTATATCAAATGTAACCACCATATCACAAAAGCAATTAATTGTGTCCTTATTTCACTTCCTCTATTAATGCTAAAAACTGAATTTCTACTCAGATCTATCTATAGCAAATTTACCAATATAAATAGCTTCAGTGTTCCTCACCTCCAAGGCCTGGATGTAAACTCTGTGGCCCCTGGTTTGGTGGTTGTTGCTGCATCACCATGAAGTTAGGCGGCACATTTCCCTGTTGAACCATAGGATTCCGACCTGGAGAGCTGACAGGCTGCTGAAATCCCTGGGGAAGTGGGTTATTTTGAGGTGGCCTTGGTCCCATCTGCTGCTGAGTTTGGTTAACCGTTGGGGAGGATGCAGGGGATCCCTGCTGGAAGGAGGAGGGTGAGGAGGCAGGAGACTTGTTGGTGAGGTGGGGCTGCTGCAATGGGGTTGGGACCCTGGAGGGCCCTCCCTGCATACTCTTCATCTGAGGAGCTGTGAACTGGCCTGGGTTGCTCATCTGAGGAAAGTTTGTATGGGCTTGTGAGGCTTGCTGGCTGCCAAAGGGATATGGAGGGGGAGGGTGGGAAGGTGTCTGTACCGTGGCTAAGGATGGTCTTGCCTGGAGTTGCTGTTGCATTGGGCCAGGCAAGGGAGACTTCTTCCACCCCTGGTTTGCAGTCATTGTGCCCAAAGAACCCTGGGCTGGAGGAGGCTGAAGGGCTCCAGAAGGCAGCTGGTTCCAGCCTGGAGGAACAGGCACCTGAGTTGGGGCAGTAAACTGGGGTCGAATCCCCTGTGGCTGTTGTTGCTGATGTTGCTGTGGGGGTCTGGCCTGCATTTGTTGCTGTTGTTGTTGCTGTTGCTGCTGCTGCTGTTGTTGTTGTTGTTGCTGCTGCTGTTGCTGCTGCTGCTGCAGCTGGGGAAAATTAGCTGGGTTCATTTGTCTGTTTACAGGAACAGGCTGCATTGGGTGATGTGGAGGAGCTAAAGATCCTGAGGGATGACTCTGCTGTGGTATATGGAGCCCAGAGAGAAGTGGATCCATTGTATCTATTTAAAGATAGCCAACAAAGCAATAATTAACATACTGCAACCTAGATCCTACAGCAGTAGCCTGGATCTGCAGGTACCATTCATGTTCATGAGTACCTTCTGTGTGTAAGAGCATATCCCAATGATGATAGAAAAGATGAATTCTGCCTTAAAAAGAACTCATGGTCCAACAGTGGATTTAAGAGCCAAACATAAAATGTGGACAGGAGTAGTTTCCAAATCATATTTTTGGAACTCTGTTTATTATTATTTTAAGAAAATGAAACAAAATAGTCGATTAGGTTGGGAAACACTGAATCCAAAAATTTTAGGCAAGTTTCTTCTTCACTGTATAAGTTTCTAATTATGTTCAGTGTTTTTTTTTCTTCTTCTTTTTTTTTGGTATTGGGAATCCAACTTAGTTTATGCTTGCCAGGCAGGTGCTATGCCACTGAGCTATATCCCCAGGCCTAGTGTTTCTAGTATGTTCATTTTGAATCTCAAAAAGGCAGGGTAAAGTACCATACATTTACAAAATTTACTTGACTACAGAGTTCTGTTATGCAGGACTAAGTAGGTAAGTGCAAGCTTTTTATGAATGTTGACAGCTGGGCTTGGTGAGGCTGAGGTAGGAGGATCAAAGGTTCGAGCCAGTCTAGGCAATGTAATCACTTAGTGAGATCCCGTCTCAAATCAAAAATAAAAACAGACTGGAAATGTAGTTCAGAGTGATATGCTGGGTTCAATCTCTAATCCTCACACAACCACAAAGATATTTATGAATATTAGAATATAACTGATAAGAGTATAATGACAGAATGCAGGGTGTGGTGGCACACACCTGTATTCTCAGTATTTGAGAGTTTGAGGCAGGAGGATTGCTGAGTTCAAGGCCAGTCTAGGCTACAAAGAGAGTCCAAGGCCAGCCTGAACTGCATAGTGAAACCCTGTTTCAAAAAAACAAAAAAAGTACAATGACAAATTGTGAGATAAAAATGGTAACATTTTGTTTGACTGATTGATTGACTGATTAATTTTTGGCAAGGGGATTAAACTTACCACTTAGGGCTTGTCAGGCAGACGCTTATGCCACTGAGCTAAATCCCCTGCCCATTTTTGTTTTGTTGTTTTTGAGACAGGGTGTTGCTATGTAGTTGAGGAAGGCCTTGAATTTACTGTGCAGCTCAAGGCTGGTCTTGAACTCATAATGATCTTCCTGCCTCAGTTTCCTGAGTGCTAAGATTACAGGCATATGCCACCATGCTTGGCTGGAAGTGGTAATGTTTATCTTGAATAAATCAGGGCAGATTTTGAAAAGGTAGTATTAAACACGGCAGTTGGGAATTTAACATCAGAGAACAGAATTTTGTAATTATCTCTGCAAGAAATTCCACATTTTTCAACCCTCAAAGATTGGTAGCCATTACCTGACTGAGAAGCAGGGCGAGGGGTCCTGGGTTGCTGTTCTGGATTGGTGCCTGGTGCCATCATGGAAGATGACATGTTTCCACTCTGGGGTATCATAGCAGTGGTAGGATTGGTCATCCTTATTAATCCTAGAAAAATAAAATCCCTAGAGTCATATACTGGATTTGTCACTAGTTTTGTTTCTGCTCACCCACTTCATAAAAATACGAAAGAATTTTTAAAAATTTTATGCCCATCATCTACCTTTTTAAAATCTAAAATCCTTGCTCTGTCTTCTTCAGATATTTATGTAGATATATTATTACTTACTACAATTAGTGTTAACAGTTCCTACATTTATTTATCTCTTCTGCATATATGGGTAAATTGAGTAGCACTTTTGTGTATTTTTAATCTTTAAGAGACACCATATGATATATTTTCTTTTCTCAGCTTCCTTTTTCACTTAATATTTTTTAAGTTTATTGCTCTTGATTGCTGTTAAGTATTCCATTGTATAAAACCACACATCCATCTTCCTGCTGATGAATACCAAATTTTTATTTTTTTCTAACTTTTTATTCTCACAATTGTGATCTCTGTGCTTGTCATGAATTTTTTTTCTTTCCTTAACAACCTGCTTAAAAACTATTCAGATTTATGACCGAGGTGCACTGTTTGCACTACATAAGCAGCAGTGAGGCCCACAGTGGATGTCATGAATCTTTATGGACAGATAAGAATGCTTTTAGATACAAATTTCATACTATTTTCCAATTTCTATGATAATTATTTTTGTGTGTGTGGTTTAAGCCAAAGCCTCATGCATACTAGAAGTGTTCTATTAATGACCTGCATCAGTGGTGGTGAATCTATGGCACGTGTGCTGTAGCAGGCTATTTGTATCACTGAAACTTCTAAAATGTTTACCACCACTGACCTATAAGCTCTGATGATTGCTTTCTTAAATCACTGGTATTCAGAATGTACTCCTAAATTTATAAAAACATGGGGCATTTCTGTTAGGTTTTGCTGAGGTTGAACCTAGGACCTTACACATGCTAGGAAAGCACTACCACAGAGCGATATCCCCAGTTGTGGTTGGTTTTGTTTTGTTTTTTAACCACTGATCAGACTTAACTGCATAATGGTTAGAGAAGAAGATCTGGGTGGTATCAATATTTGGTATTTACTGAAACTTGCTCTGGGATAATCTAGTCAATTTATGTAAGTGTTCTGTTTATACTTGAAAAGATTAATAACTCCTGAATTATTACTGCATGGTATCTCCAATATGTCCATTACATAAAACTAATTATTTTATTCAAGTTTTCTTTACTGATTTTTTAAAAAAATAACATAAATGTGTTAAGAGTCTCCTCTAAGATTTACTATCTCTGTTAGCTATTTGGAAAACTGAGGCAGAAGAATTATGAGTTTGAGGCCAGTGTGGGCAACACAGTGCCATTTTCTCAAAAACAGAACAGAACAGAACAGAACAAAACAAAACACAACACAACACAACACAACTTAAAGAGCAAAGTAAAAGATAAATAAAAGGAAACAGGGAGATAGATGTTTTGCAGCTGGAGATTTAGCTCAGTGGCATAAATACCTGCCTGGCAAGCAGGAGGTGGTGAGTTCAATTCCTGTACCAAAACAAAACCAAAAGCCAACCAAACAAACAAACAAAACCCAAACAAATGTTTTGCAAATGGAGAAGAGGACCAAGAGATAGAGATGGGAAGGATATGAGAAAGGGGCTTAAAAAAAAAATTAAGATGTGTTATATACATGTACCAACTTCTTATTATGAATGTAATCATTATGTATTGCAAAAATGTACTAACAAATATAAAATAAAAAAAATGATTTGCTATCTCCATGTAATTCTTTTGTTATTTTTAGTTTAGGTTATTAAGTACATAGAACTTAGCTATTTTCTTGGTAAATTTTTCCTTCCATATTATACCCATGTCCTCTTCATTTATATGCTCTTTATCATGTTATCAAATATTTTAGTCTTTTTTCTAACTTCCTGAGTCCTTTATATTTTATGTATTTCCTGTAAGAACCTAACACTAAACCTGAAATTACTACTCTTATTATTTATCTGTGTTTATAGTCAAATCATTGGCATAGTCAAATAAGACTACTTTATTATTTTATGATTTCTATTTACTGTCCTTTTCCTATATTATTTTCCTGGATTGATTTTTTAAATTATGCTCTTTAGCCTTTCCATTATTAGTTTAGAAGTTGTACATTCTACTATTTTCTGGTATCTTTAAGAAGTCAACAGACACATCTGACTTGTAAGTCTATATGATCATCATTATCATTTAGTAATTCAACACTTGTTTAGATTTACCCCATGTTCACCATTTGGCTCACCATTCCTTCTTAAGTCTTATTTCTTCCAGCTTAGGTTCAATTTTCTTCTTCCTGAAGTACATCCTTGAGTAGTTCAATTAACAAGGGTCTGTTAATGGTAAATTTTCTTAGTCTCTTTGAAAATACCTTTATTCTACTACTCTTGATAGTATAGCTAGGTTGAAAAGTCTACATTGTCAATTATTTTCTTGACACTTTGAAAAGTCTTTTAATACTTCCTGATTTCCAACGTTCCTGTTGAAAAATTTGGTATAAATCTGAGCGTCTTTCCTTTGTAAATAATCGGTCTTTTCTCTATCTTACTTTTAACATTTTAATTTTCATGTTCTGTAGTTTTACAATATTGTGTTAAGATAGTGATGTAGCTGTAGTGGACTACCAAGGACTACTAAGCTTCTGATATTGAGGATTTATGTCTTTTTCAGTAGTTATAGAAAAAATTTTAGGTATTCTTTCTTTAACTCTTGTCTCTCATTTATCTTCTTTTGGAACTTTTTTTTTTTTGGTCTTTTTGAGACAGTGTCTCACTATGCAGTTCAGGCTGGCCTTGAGCTCATTTTGTAACCCAGGCTAGACTCAAACTCACGGTGCTCCTTCTGCCTCAGCCTCCCAAATGCTGGGATTACAGACCCGTACCACCATACCAATAGCTTGGAACTCTTTTTAAATATATGTTAAGTTCTCACATTTTATTCTTATGTTTCTTGGCCTCTTTTGTACTTCTATCTCTTTATTCTTCTCTGCTGCATTCTGGATGATTTCTTAAAATTCAAGTTCAAGTCCAGCTATTTCTAATTAGCTGGGTAAATAATTTTTTTGATGTTTCAAAAAGTTTTACAAATTGTTTTTCTCCCAAAAATCATTCTTTATGCTTTGATAATAATCTTATTTTCCTATTTTGATTTTTATTAAGCCCTCTGATATTATTACCTAAAATTTTAGAAGAAGGAAATTTAATTCTAAATTAAATATTTTAAGCTCGTGTATAGTAGGCTTTAACTAAGAGAAGATTGCAATGGTCTGAGAGTTGAGCAAGTGAATTGTCCACAGCTTTGGGAACATCATTTACTAACTTAGCTTAGCCATTCCTGGGTCATTTCACTAATAAATTAAATGTCCAATGTGCAAGAAGGTAGAAAAGATAACAACCATTATTTTTTCAATCCTCAATTACAGCCCAGGCCAAGACAAATCTAACATTTGTCTCCCCCAACTTTTTTTTTTTTTTTGGTACAGGGATCGAACTCCTGACCCTTACCAGGCAGGCACTTATGCTGCTGTGCTAAATCCCTGGCCCAAGGGTGACATTTTTCTAATCTATTTTTTACTGAAAATTCTGGCTTCATGAGAGATTATGAATTCTAACTTCATTTCTCACATGGATCCAAGGCACGATTTCATCTTCTATTCTTTTCTGGCCATTAAAACTCAAACCTCTTAGCACTTGTAAAATCTCCTCTTTAAATTTTCTTGTTTGACTTTTCTTTTGCTCTGGTGAGTTCCTCTGCTTTCTTATAAGCTCACCTATGCATTAAATGTTATATATTATCCTGACTTTTTAGATAGTTTGTAGTTAAAGAGGACAGTTAGCATAAACATTTATCTGTTGAAAATGAATTTATTTCTGAGGAATCCCACCCAATTTTTCAAAGACTGTACACAGTAAGAAAACTCTCAAAAGATGAGAAATGGTTTTCTTGGCTGACAATGAGCATCCTATTCCTAGAAGTTTTCATGCTGACTACATGCTTAGTAATGACACTATAAGAAGTATTTCTAGTAGTGGGTAAAAATTTGGACCAGATTTGTGGTTCACACTTGTTAAGCAGTTTTGTTCCCAGGGGAGACTTAATAATGTTTGGAGATATTTTCAGTTGTCCCAGTTGCAAGGAACAGTGATACTACTGGAATCTGGTGGATAAAGGCCAAGGATACTACTAAACATTACACAATGCACAAGACAGCCCCTCATAGCAGAAAATTACTGACAGAAAAATATCAATAGTATTGAGATTGAAAATCCCTGCTTAAAGGTTTACTATAGCATTGCCACAAATTTTGGAATTCTATAAGGCCATGAAAAAATAGGATACAGATTTAATTTTAGTTGCAAAAGAATTCTATTTATCAATAACTTTCTATTGCCAATGGTAAGGGTATGGGGCCAAGAAAACCAATAAATCAAGATTTCTTAGCTACACAATACCAAAGTCATTTACTGTTGTTTTAGAGGGATTTAAGGTCCTTTCCCTAGAAGAATCTCTGTTTAGTTTAACTTAGTATTAAATTTTGTTTACATACTTCAAATTCCAAAAGACAAGTAAAAAGACAAATTCTAAAATATGCAATATGGAGGGCTATAGATATAGCTCAGCACTAGAGTTCTCACCTTGCCTGAGGCCCTGGGTTCAATCCTCAATATTACACACACACACACACACACACACACACACACACACACACACACGCACATACTATATATATGGTAGTTCGTGTGTGTATGCTTGGTAGTACAAAAAGATAACAGGATTAAAATGTTACTGTGACTAGAAATCATCACTAACTGATTATTTGTAGAACTTTTACTCTGTATTACCACAGTCAGTGTCCTTCATTAAATACCAACTTAACCTGATTTTGGGTTTCCTATGTTGGTGATGAACTACAGCACTATAACCCATGCTGCCTAGAGATGCTTATAAATATGCTTGGTATTTGCCAGATACTAGCCTGAGAAAGCTCATTATTAGTGCCTTAGCCACTTAAATTTACCACTATATTTATTTACATACTATCTAGAGTATCACTTGGTGTTATGGTTGATACATCGTGTCAACTTGAGAAGTTTAGAAATTTAACTGAGAGACTCATCAGGGAACCAGGATCCTTACTTGTAAATATCCTCATCCTGTACAAGAGGAAGGTAAAGGAGATGAGAGTGCTATACTGGCCCTGGGGGAGGGGGGTGCCATGTACAATATAAGGGAGAAGAGGCTTGTTCCCTCTTTTGCTCTGGCTGTTGCCTTGAAGTGCTGCCCCAGTACCATGCCTCCCTGCCTTGCAGCCAGCGGATTATGGACTGAAGCCTCTACAAATAGTGAGCTTAATAAACCTTTCTTTCTTTCATTTTGAGTGTCAGGCATTTTGTCCCAGCCATGAGAGGAGTAACCAAGACACTTGGGAAGTTGTCTGTTCAACCAGTTGATTCCTATATTGAATAAATTTGATAAAACTGTTGTTTTTATATTTTCTGTTATATTATCTTGTAACAATTTTTAAAACTATGCAATTTTTGGTCATCTTGTATTTAAATAATTGGACTTGAAAATGATTGATAATTGTTTATAAGTGGGAGTCTTAACATTTTAAGCCTGAAGGGAATCTATTGCATTGTTTCTAGGATAAAATTAAAGATGTTTTCAGGCAACTAAGATCAGAAAATATTAAGTCCTTTGACAGGAGCTGATACTAGAATACAGATTTCTCAGTGCCAGGTTTATCCATTATTTTACTGAGTATATACAACTTGGCTAGGTTCTTTCTCTCCATTCTGCTTCCTAGCAGTGTTCTTCTAGTAGTGTTAACTGTATCATCTGTAGTTTTACATCAGGATGTTTTAAGGCCAAATGCTTGGGCTTCTGTGACTTACAATATCTATGCACAAAGTCAGCAGCCTGGGCATTTTCCATCCACTATATACTATTCCATGTTAGCCCAAAAACCCAGATTCTGACATACAAAAAAAAACTAAAACAAAGACAAAAACAGATGAATTGAGGAAATGTTCATTGCATGGGTGGGCTCATTTACCTTCAGTAGAACAGCTTTTAAATTGAGTTCCTCAAAAACTTGAGTGGTATTTCTTCAAGGTGTACTGTGGTAGGCAGAGAATGGAATGACTGGGTAGTTTAAGACTTTTACTCTGCAACCTCTGCAACCATAGTGGCTATGCTTTTCTGTTTTAAGTAAGGGGTCTTGCAACAGAAAAGGTTTAAAAACCACCAATATAGTGAAAAGAGTTGAACTGGTAATTAGAACATCTGCAATATTAGGACATTACTACTTGATTCTGGGCAAATCACTTTTCATGAATTCCATAGTTTCCTCTGCTTTAAAATAATGGAGTCAACTCAATTCTAAAAGTGTATCAATCACAGAATATTGAGTTCGATTTCTGAAGAAGAAATTTCAGGATTACTAGAAAGGAAGCAGTTTGTAACTCTCTCAAATTGTAAATCCATAAAAACACATTTCTCCAATATTTACAGATTTCACAAAAGCACACAGTAATTCTTTTGTGTGTGTGTATGTGTGTAGTGTGTGTGTGTGTGTCTTTTTTGAGACAGCGTCTCTCGACACAGTTCAGGCTGGCCTTGAGCTCACTTTGTAGCCTAGGATGGTCTCGAACTCACAATGATCCTCCTGCCTCAGCCTCCCGAGTGCTGGGATTACAGGCATGAGCCACCACACCCACAGTAATTTTTAGCTTGCAAGTTCGTGGCCTCAGAGAAAGTGGGACATTCTTTACTATACTATAAACACCTTGAGAGTCGAAAATGTTTTATTCATTTCTTTGTTTTGTTTTATTTTATTCATTTCTACTTCCAGCACTTAGCTTATGTCTTGTCATACAACCAGAACTCAAAAAATGTTTAGTACATGGCTCAGTGTACATCAGTCAGATGTACTAAGCCATGTACAAATAATCAAAAGATTCCAAAGACTGTATGGTTCACGCTCTGTGATCTTGGCCTCCTGGTAATAACTCATGTGTTATTTTAGTAAATAGAGATGTGGATGTGCCATTGAGCCCCAACCTATCTTGAAGGGCTTAAATGATCATACCTTAGCAAACAAAGCCAAAAAAGGAAATTAGTAAAATGTCATAACATTAAGGAGAGGGTCTTACCTGGACCACCTGCCATGGGAAATCCTGCCTCCATTCTAACTGAATTTCCAGCTCCCATGGGACCATTCATTCTCACATCTTGACTTCGGTTCTGAGCCAAAGCCAGGTTGATAGCACCTTCCCCTGAAAATGAGTCAAATTATAAAAAAGAAATCATCAGAATAAAATCCAAATTTGATTTAAAGAGGTATATGAAGTACAGCTTTACTTTTCTGTATTTTTGAAGAATTATGGTAACTTTACCATGACAAAAAAAGGTGGGTCAATATTACATGTGTCACTCTTCAGTCCATCTATGCAGGTTTACTAACATGAAACATAAAAGCATAACCAATTCTACTTCTGCTTACAGTAGGGAAAATGGGCAATTATTATATGCTTAATATCATAAGGAGCTTAGAACTGAATATTTTTAACTACCTCACTAATATGTGTATGTGTGTGTGTACATGAGCACACACACACACACACACACACAAGAAAATACATTCTCAAAAACTCTCAATATTCTAGATTTTCTTTGGGGAATTTATAACCAGCAGGTAGGGATATGTGTAGGTTTAATAGAGAAAAAAGATATGATGGTTTGGGGACCCTGTTATACTTGTGACTAAAATGGGAAATTCAACAATTGTAATATATATAGTTTTTTGGGTTTTGTTTTGGTCTTTTTTAGACTGGGTCCCACCATGCAGTTCAGGCTGGCCTTGAGCTCACTTTGTAGCCCAGGCTGGTCTTGACTTGCAGTGATCCTCCTGCCTCAGCCTCCTGAGTGCTGGGATTACAGGCATGCCCCATTGTGTCTGGCTATCTATAAACAACTGCAATATAAAAAGATTTCTAGCACAGAAATTCATGCAAAGCAATAGGCTGCTATTATTGTACATCCAAGCTGCTTTATGCTAAGACCATCATTTGTATAGGATTTTGTTTCTGCTTTTGGGGATGCTGCAAATTGAATCCAGGGTCTTGCACATGTAACCATATATAATATGTTAACTCCTAGTTTCTGTACAGGGTTTTTAATATAAAATTTTACCCCTTTTGAGCTTCACAACCGCCTAACAGGTAACACACTAAAAGTGTCCCAATTAAGTAGACCCTGAACTTAAGAGGCAACAGAAAAAGTGTTTCTAAAACAAAATTTAGGGGAGGGAAGTCAAGATGGCCGACCAGTGAGCAACAAAATACAAAGCCTCCTGAGAGAAACAACTCATATGCCAGAATAAAACACCCTGGAGAGACCCAGACAGAGGGAGATGGATCCTCTTGACAAAGGAAGAAATTAAAATGTAAAAAAGCTCATCAAATACATTGGGACTACAACTGGAACAGCTAAAAATTATGGGACACAGTGTTTTCGCAGCAACCTGCCAAGTTTGTGCCAGCCTGAACTTACGCCAGCTTGAATCCTTGCTGGCAAGCAGAGCTGCCCAAACTCCTTCCCACCACCACTCACAGGAAGCACAGCAGCGCTGAAGTCAGGGGTTGGTGAGCCCAACAGAGAGTAGAGATGGTGAAGGGACCTTCATTAATCCATGGTCAGTGCTGGGAATGAGATCCCCCCACACAGGAAGGGTGACATGTTGGTAGTCGGGCAGGAGGAGCCTGAAGTGGGAGTGACAGTGACTTCAGTTAGTGGCTCCCTCCCCAGAGCAGATTTGTGGGATTTGCTTGGACTGGGCCCTGCTCTGTCAATGAGCTCAGTCAATGAGCCATCCCAAATCAATTCCCTGCACCTAGCACACACTAACCGGGTGAAGGCCCCTGAAGTTTGGCTGGCCCAGTGGGGAGGGGCAGGCAGGAGAGGGCTGAGGCCCCTCGCCAGCGTGCTTCGGAGGAACCATGGCCAACAGGGAAGGGGACTGGGATCTCCACTGTACACCTGTGTGCAGGAAGCCAGGGCCATGACAGGAGAGAGAGGCAGGAGGAGGCCCTCAGCCCAGAAACCTCAGAGCATTGATCCAGGAGAGGGAAAAACAAGGAAGAATGAGGGTGGCAAACACACAACATCAAACATGGCTTCAATGGATATTAAGAGATATATTCCGGACCTTGTAGACAAGCTCAAAACTGAAATATTAAATCAGGTAAAGCAGGATATGAGTAGAGTAATAAAAGAAATGCTCTCAGGAAGCATCTCTCAGGATGATACAGACGGAAGAAGGAGGAACACAAAAAAAGGAGAGAAACATTTGATAAAGAATATAAAGAAAATATAGAATACATGAAGCAGGTTCAAAGAGACTACCAGGAAAATAAAAACTCTGTTGAAAGCTGGCAAAACACCTTAAAAGAAACTAAGGACAGACTATCAAAACTTGAAGACAAGTTTGAAATGTGTGATCATGAAAGGAAAGATCTCTTAAAAATAACAAGGAAACAGGCAGTAACAATACAAAGGCTAGAAGGTGACAAGAGAATCTACAATTTAAGAATAAGAAATGTGAACAAAGAAGCAGGAATACATACAGGCAAATTACAAAGGCTATTCACGGAAATAATTAAGGAAAACTTCCCAAACATGGGAAAAGAAAATGACATTTGGTTATGTGAGGCATACCGAACTCTAGCCACCTACAACCAAAACAGAGCTACACCCAGACATATAATAATCAAGATACCAGAAATTCAATATAAAAACAGAATATTAAAAGCTGTCAGAGAAAAGAAACAGATTACCTATAAAGGTAAGCCCATCAGAATCACGGCACAGACCATCAGATCAAGAAGAGCTTGAAGCGAAATATTCCAAGCCCTGAAAGAGAATAACCTCCAGCCCAGATTGATGTACCCTGCAAAACTGTCACTAGAAGTTGATGGAGAAACAAGATGCTTCCATGACAAAGAGGAACTGGGGGAGTTTGTGACCACCAATCCAACCCTACAGAGAATACTGAAGGACATTCTAGACAGAGAGAGAAAAACATACCAGGATTTTAGGAACAGTGGCAGAAAGGCCTCAATGAGGGGGGCAGGCAGTAGAATGAAGGAGAAAACTAGACAAACAAAGGCAGAAAAATAGCATAGCAGAAATGAGGCAGAGAAGGATGGCTAGAATCTCTAACATAGATGGCCTTGATACACTATATTGTTAATAGTGCACCAGGATTTAAAACCCACATTACTCACACTATTCTGCTTAGATGTATTACATTCTGTTCCAGTCATTCTACCTGTACTAGATTTGAGGGCACAGAGAGTAATCCCAAAAATAACAGGATATAGTACGGTAATCATCCGTAATTTCCTATTAACTTAATCTAAAGCTCTGTAAAACCTACACTGTTTTACCATGACTGAGCGAAAAATTGAATCTGGTTTGCTAGATTGCTGTTTTGTATTGATACATTTTATTCAAAGCTGTTATGATTGATAGTATCAAGTCTGAGAGTATAGGCAACTGCACTGAAGATGACAATTCACTAGAATATCTACTATGGTTTGATTATTACCTGCCTTTGAAGTTTTACACTGTCTACAATGTTTTATTTTTACTAATATTGTTATGTACTGAAACAACATAGTAATCATTGTAGATCACCTTGTACTGTGGTTTTATATGACTTTTTGGTTTCATGTTTTTATAGGAATTTGTTTTGTCTTGCTAAGTTTTATTTTTCCCTCTAATACAGAAAGGATAGAAATATATGTAGAGATTCATGCATGCGAAGCTGTTTACAGTCTCACTGTTTGAATATCTACTTTGTATGCTTTAATTTTGTAACTTGAACAACTATTTCTAAAAGGACAATATGTAATTTATCAACTAGTGATTTCTTATTGTTTATCTTTTTTTTTTAAATTCTGCATTATCTCTACCCTTTACATGGTTTTCTCTTTAAATAAAAAAAAATTTAAAAAGTAAAAGGAAGAACAGAAAGTGCTCTAAAGGATATAACTGCATTTATGTTTAAGTGTGTAGGATTGATAAGCATATTGCTAAGTTGTTATTGGATCATTGAACCTCTTTGCAGCCTTGCTGTTTGAATGTCCATTCTATATGCTTTAATTTTGTAACTTGAACAACTATGTCTAAGAAGACAATATGTAATTCACCAACTAGTGATTTCTTACTGTTTATTTTTTTTCTGAAATTCTGTATTGTTTCTACCCCTTTTCCTGTTTTGCTTTTTTCCTCTTTAAATAAAATAAAAGAAAAAAGAAAAAAATTTAGAATGCCACTTGTGCTTAACCCATAATTTTGACAATTATTACTATGGAAGACATCACCACCTTGTGGACAGTTAAAATATAGTTAGCTTGTGACTGAGGAGTTGAAAGGCTGCATTTCAAAAGTCCTGCCATACTCTAAAGTCTTGGTTTACAGTAGGATAAAAAAGCAAGAAGAAAATTAAGGTATGACAGTTTCCTTCACTGATGTAGGCCAATTTTCCGTGTGTATTTTAAGCAGAGAGGCTGGCTGGACATAGGGAACAACCAAAAAGGGAATAATCATTGGGGTATATAAGATAATCAGACTTGCCTATGAGTTAAGAGGAAAAGAATACAGATTTTGAGAGTTTTCACCAATAAGAAGCAATTTAAAATATACAAAACTTGCTAAGATATTCTAAGCAGAAAGAGTTGTTGAAATAGTATCAGATCATGTCACTCCTCTGCTTAAAATTACTCCATTGTTTCCCATTGTTTTAGAAATAAAAGCCAAAGTTAACAGAGAATACAAAGCCTCCATATCTAGTTCAGTGCTAATCAGCAGAAACATGAGTCACACATGTAATACAAAATTTTGTAGAAGCCACAGTACAAAAGGTTAAAAAAACCCAGATGAAATTAACTATAACATTTTATAGAACCCAATACATTCACTATATTATTGTTTTGGCTTATAATCAATACAAAAGTTTCTAATGGAATATTTTACATTGTATGTGGGTATACTTACAACATGTCAGTGTGGACTAGCTATATTTTCACTGCTCAACAGCCACATGTGGCTTTTGGCAACCATATCAGACAGCCCAGATCTAGCTCTTCTTGCCTTACCTCTCTAATCTCACCTCAACTATTTTCTCCTTCAATAATAAGGGTTCAGCCTCACCATTTTTTAGATCCTGAGCCAGGCAAAGCAGCATCTCACCTCAAGGCCTTTCCATGTACATGTTGTTCCTTCTTCCTAAAAACAGTTCTCTGCATTCTTTCCATAGCCAGCTTCTCACTTTTCATGTAATCTTAAATGTCATATGCCCAAACAGGCCTCCTTCACCATCTTACCCAAGGTCAGGTCACCCTTATCAGAACATCTTATTATTTCTTCATAGCAAATTCTATGAAATTGCTTGTTCACTTGTTTTCTTATCTGCTTTCCCATCACCATGGAAGTTAATCATAAATCTGCTTTAGTTTTTTACATGTTGTTCCAGAAAAATTAATAACATTCTTTTTCATTGCTGAAAGTGTCCCGAGTTAGATGATAAATTGTAGTGTCACCTAACTATATCCTTTATACATAGAAAAGGTTACCTGGCACACAGTAGGTGCTCATTAGCTATAAGTAACATCTTACAAAGAATTATAATTTTTCTTCAATATAAATGTGTTATGGTTGATAGATTGTGTCAATTTGAGAAGTCTAGAAGCTTAACTAAGTAACTCAGCGGTTTTCCATTACAGAGTGTAAAGGACATGCCCTTAGCTTTCTAGGATATTGTCTATAGTGTGAATTTAACTGATTCAGCAGGGGGCCAGGGTCTTTACTTGGTAAACATCCTCAGCCTATACAAGAGGAGGGCATGGAGATGGTGTGAGTGCTATGCCTGCCCTAACAGGCACAGACTGCTTATAATACATAAGGGAGGAAAAGAGGCACCTGCCCTAATGGGGACAGACCGCTTATAATACATAAGGGAGGAAAAGAGGTGCCTGCCCTAATGGGCACAGACTGCTTATAATACATAAGGGAGGAAAAGAGGCGTGCTCCTCCACCCTTGTTTGCCATTTTGCTCTTGTCGCTTTGTTTCTGCCACAGCTGCCATGAATGGTTGCCCCTCAGTCACACCAGCCTGACGTGGAGCCAGCTTAGTGTGGACTGAAACCTCCACAAACTGTAAGCTAAATAAATCTTTCCTTCGTTTTGAGGGACAGCAACAAGAGGAAAGTAAGACAAAATGCATTTCTAGAAAATCTCATATCCTATAAATAAAACTCTCACACTGAAAAATAGGATTGATGGAAAAAACAGGATAGGGGCATACTCAAAACCTATGAGGCTTTGTAACTACAGCTCTAATAAAAACAGTAATTAGTGAAGCAAAATGCTCTGAAACAATGGAGTAGAAATGTCTGGTTAAAGGTGCTGACGCAGTGATCCTCTGAAGCAGTGGGGCCACCGTTAGAGGTATAAAAGAAAGCACAATCAGTATAAGCCAAGAGCCATGCAAGGCTGGGATGCATGTCTGGGAAAGGTACTGAATGTAAATTCTAATTCTTTTTTTTTGGTACCGGGGATTGAACCTACAACCTTGTGCTTGCCAAGTAGATGCTTATGCCACTGAGCTAAATCCCTGGTCCTGTAAATTCTAGTTCTTAATTTTTTAAAAAATAGAGATGAAAGAACTCCACCTATGAAGTGGATGAACTAAAAGCTTTTTATCTTAATGACACATCGTCTGTATTGAGGCTGGGAGTTTAGCTCAGTGGCACAAGTGGCTGCAAAGCAAGCATGAAGTCTTGAGTTTGATTCCTGGTACAAAAAAAAAAATAAACAAACTGCTTTGTGATACCTTAATGACAATTATAATTCCATTCCCACTATACTAGCTCCTCTTGTTTTATTTTTAATAGAAAAAAACCTACATATGAATAAAAACAATTTCTACAATATACTATTATTCCCATAGTTGCCAACTGTGTATAAATTAATTGATGTCAGAGAAACACAGGTTCAAGAACACTTGTGGCTCCCAAACATGCCAGTTAGAGGTTTACAAACTACATCCTAGGGGCCAAATCTAGGCCACTACCTGTTTATTTCAATAAAGTGTTACTGGAGCTCAGCCACATTCATTCATTTACATATTACCGATGGTTGTTTTTGCCAAATCACAAAAGCGAAATATGTGACACAGATATTATGGCACACAAAGCCAAAAAACATTTACTCCTGGTTTTTTATAGAAAAGCTTGTAAGCTTTTGCTTTTGAACATCATGAAAGGTCACTAATGTCCTCAGAAAACTCAGATTTATGATTACTCTTCCCAACTCCCTGGCCAAGACTCAAAACAGGAAAGGTACAAGGAGTATTCTTTAGTGGAGAATACACTGTTGGAGGAATAACTTGTTCCTCAATTCTGGTGGCAGACTCCATGACAATAGCAACACTTCCTCTTCAACTAGAAAAAGTCATTTATCCATTCCCAGGTTCAGAACAGTCACAGCTTTCATACCTGCCTTAATTCTCAGGAGTGTGGAAGGTGAGAAAAGGAGACCACATGGGACACATGGACTAAAAAGAGAACTTCTAGTATTATGGTAATCATTGTTATTTATAAATTTCATAATTTCTTAAAATATATATTACCTATTTTACTTCCTTGCTAGTAACTTATCTTTTAATTTATGGCTATAATATTAAAGGAGTACTAATATTTTACCCTTTCAAGATCCTGTAGAAGTAGGTCTGATTAACAAATTAGGGCTTTCTTCTCCAGCAAAAACCCCTACCAGTTAAGGTTCCAAGGCCCTTTTAACTCAGGTACATAGATGCTAGGTGTAGTGGTGCATTCCTGTAGTCCCAGCACCCAGGAGGCTTGAGGAAGGAGGATTTTAGAGTTCAAGGCCAGTCTGGGCTACATAGTGAGTTCAAAGTCAGCCTCAACTATATAGTGAGACCCTGTCTCAAAAAATAAAAACAAAAATAAAACTCAGGCACATAGGTAAGATTATAAAATGTCTGTAGTTTTTTTAAAAAAGAAAAAACACTATGTACTTCCTAAAGAATAAACAAGTTATATGTTGTTATTTTATCCAATAGTTGTTTGACTTTGCTTTACTCAATAGTTCATCCTACAGACGGCTGTGAATTAATTTTACTTTTCTGAATCCTTTTCTTTCTTGGTTACTTTTCTCTCATTGTTGAGACAAAATACCTAATGCCCAAAGTGAAGCAAAGAAAGGTTTATTTAGCTTATAGCTTTTGGAGGTTTCAGTCCATACTCAGCTGGCTCCAAAGCAGGGTAGCATGGCTGTGGGGCAGCCTTTCATGGTGTGTGCATGCAACAAGATCAAAAAGGGCAAAAGGGCAAAAAAGAGAAGACCACACCGCCTTCCCTCCCTTATACTGTATGCCCATTACCTGCCTCTGGGCAGGTGCAGCACTAACATCACCAATCCCAGCACTAGACTCAGCCGCCTTCACAACTGCTTGAGGCTTTGTGAGGACACTTAAGCCATAACACTTTTAGATGATCCAGTAATATTTTTCATAATAAACTTCCTTGCTAGTAACTTATCTTTTAATTTATGGCTATAATATTAAAGGAGTACTAATATTTTACCCTTTCAAGATCCTGTAGAAGTAGGTCTGAATTATTGTTTAAGTCATAGTTTTCTCATTTGTCAAGTGATAAAACTACTTTATTTCTCAATCTAAAAATAACTAAATAATCTGTTTGTTGGTATTGTCCTATTGTCCGTCTTGGGGCACAGTAATCTACAATCCTAGACTGCATATAACACATGACAAACTTTTCAGCTGCTGAAGTTTCATTGAGCATTTAGTTTATAAGTGAGCATAGGGTCAGCATGGCTTGGGCCACAAGCAGAAGGAAAGGCTGGAATCACTGGTTTCCACCTTGTTTGTATCAACATAGGAGGGAACAAGAGGACTCTGGTTGACTGGGTCCCCCAAAGAAAAGAAATTCCTGTGTGTTCTACACTTGGTATTTACATCTATTACAAGTTTGTCTCCCTTACTAAAGTCATGAGCTCCTTTATGCTCATAAAAGCAAGGATAGTATTTTACTTATCATTAAAGCAACTGTTAAAACAAAGTAGTACTATTATATGCTTCCTTTGCTTTCATTCGACATGTTTACTAAAGAGCCTAACATGTACTAGGCAAGACAGAAATACAAAAGTTAGCAAAATCAGACTTGGTCCCTGCCTTACAGTCTATCAGTGAAATAAAATATTAACCAAATAATTGCTTTAATGAAAGTGTAAGATAAATGATCTGTGATAAACAACGAGACTTTTGTGAGAATGTATTACTAAGGTCTCTGACATAGGGTGTTCAGAAAATACAGCCTCAAGACTTAGGCTAGTACTAGAAAGCTGAATAGATACTAACTAGGAGAAAGGAACTGGACTTCATATACAGAAGAAATCAATGTAAAGGACCTGTGGAAGATGACAAAATTATGTGTTTGAGCCATTAGAAACAAAAGCAAGGTTGAGAAATTAGAAAACAGAGAGGCAGAGAGTAGAGTTATTCAGATAAGCCTAGATAAGAAGATAGAGATCGAGGGGCTGGGGATTTAGTTCAGCGGCATAAGCGCCTGCCTTGCAAGCAGGTGGTCGTGAGTTCCATCCCCAGTACCAATAAAAAAAAAAAGATAGAGATCAGACCATACAAAGCCTTAGGTTATGGTAGAGTTTAGGCTTTAGTTTTTTTTTTTCTTTGATGGGGATCGAACTTGTAACCTTGCGCTTGCCAGGCGGGTGTTTGTGCCACTGAGCTAAATACATGGCTAGTCTTTATTCTTTGAACAACAACAAACAGGGCTTTAAGCTTGGTGTAGATGTGTGTGTCTGTGTTGGCCATAGTTCTATTTTGAAAAGGGTCAGTCCAATGAAAGTGTCTGAAAAATGATCATTGCTATAAAAGGATTATTAGGGCCTCCTAACCTGTTAGATGAATGATGAAAATATTAAAAGTTAGTTTGGCAGAAGGAAGCAATTGAAATTGGATAGTCTTTTTTCCCCCAGTATAGCAATGGAGATTAAATCCAGAACCTTTGCACTGAACTGTATCTCCAGTGTTTTAAAAATTGTTTTTATTGAGACAGGGTCTTGCTAAGTTGCCCAGGCTGGTTTGAACGTGGTATCTTCCTGCCTCAGTTTCCTGGAGTGGTGACTTTACAGGAGTGTATGACTATATTGGGTAAAATTATGTATTCTTTAAAAGATAAATATCAGTTCCTGGTCAGGGTACCAGTGAAATTAGTCTGAGATGGATGGCCAAAGTTAGCCAAAGAATAGAGACTGTGGGTAGAGATGCTGAAGAACACTGAGGCTCAGTATACAGCCTCAATTCCTCTTTATCCTAAGGTGTTGCAATATGAAGCACAGGTTACATGCATTACTTGGCATTCTGAAGCATAAGAACAGAAGAACAAACAACTCAGCATGGGAAATCACGCTAAATTCTGTTGTATTTTGATCAAAATGAGCACACAGCAAAGTAAAAAGACCTTCAATCTGAACGGAGAGAATCCCCAAATCCCGAAGCTGCTGGTTGTTGCTCTGAGCCAGGATCCGTAGCCGCTCAGCTGCTTCCCGGGGGATGTTGAATGTTACACGCACACTGTTCCATGGCTCCACTTTCTGTATCTTTAGCTTGCTGGATTCTTGGTCATAAATGAAAAAGAATATTAGTAATTTTTTAGTTACTAGAAAGCAGGGAACAAGGAAAATGTAAGACTTCAGTGTTAAGCAGACTTCAAATGTAATCCCACCTTTGTCATTTACTACCTGGGAGACCAAGAAGAGGTTTTTAAACTGACACCTTTCTCTCCTCTAAATCCATCAAAACCTGATAGGGTATATGCAAAAAGAAACTTAGCCTAGTAGCTGACACACCATAGGTACTGAATGAATGAAAAGATGAGATAAAGAAAATATATAGAGAGAAAAATTTAAATTAGCTAATAAATTTAGTTCTAGACTCAGTTCAATGTATGTAAGCTCTTCAACTTTCAAATACAATTTTATAAATATACTGGATGCGCACGTGTCAAATGTAGAATATTAGAGGATTTGCAACTACAATTCACTAAATTTATTTATTTATTTATTTATTTATTTATTTTGGTACCAGGGACTGAACTCACGATCTCATGCTTGCCATACAGGCATTTATGCCACTGAGCTAAATCTCTGGCCCTCACTAAATTTATTTTAAGGAATGACATGAAAAAAGAAATGAGCATATTTATTCCTAACATTTTATAAAGTATTAAGCACTTTTATCTTTCCAAATTAATTACACGCTTAGAATTTTAGTAATCATATGTAAATATTCACTGAGCATCTCTGTGCATGATATTCATAAAGATAAAACACTTCATTCAGTGCTCTCTACATGATTTAAGGAAGACTGAATAAATTCTTGATTTTTAAAAAAATAATTTTGATTTTAAAAATTTTCCTACTTTAAACTGAAGTGCACCAAACTGAAGTAAAAAGCCAATATAAGTTTGACAACTAAACTGCAGTTAGGTTAGGAAACATTGTATTTTAGCATTATTCTGGCAAGTCAATGCAAACTTAAGGAAATATTTTTAAAAGAAGATACAAAAACTATTTACTGTGTAAAACCTACATATCCATACACAAAATAGTAGAGCTGGAACTAACACCATATATAAAAATTGACAAAGATCTAATACTCTTAAAATATATGGAATGAGCTTTAGAACCCTAGATTTGGTAGTGAGTTTACAGATACTACACCAAAGATATGAGCAAAAGAAAAAATAGAAAAATTGAATAACATAAAAATTTTGTACATCAAAAAATACTGTCAATAGAATAAATAGGTAATTATAGAAGGGAGAGATTACTTATGAATTGTATATTTGATAAAAGATCAAAATGATAACACTTAAAACTGGGTATGGTGGTTTTCAACTGTAATTTCAGCACACTGGGAGGCTGAGGCTGGAGGATCACAAGTTCAAACTTAGCCCCAGTAATGTAGTGACTCAGCAAGATTTTGACTCAAAATAAAAAAGTGGAAAAAGGGCTAAGGATGTATATGTCAGAGTAAAGTCACTGGGTTTAATCTGCAGTACCACAAAACAAGAAAAAACTAAAAAAGTGCCAATGACTTGAACAGACATTTCTTACCCAATTTTTCTCTTTTCTTTTGTTGTTCATGTCTTTGGTGTCACATCTGTAAAATCATTGCCAAATCCAATAATATGAAGCTTCTTATGATATATTTTCTTCTACAAGTGTTAGATCTTTGTTTCATTTTGAGTTACCTTTTGTATAAGGTGTTAGTTTCAGCTTTCACTATTTTGCACATGGATATCTAGGTTTCCCAGTAATTAGCCTTTCATTCTTCTTTTAAAAATATTTCAGGTTTGCATTGACTTATCAGAATTGCTGTAATGCTAAAATACAGTGTTTTACTAACCTAACTGCAAAGAAGATACACAAACAGCAAATAAGCACATGAAGAGATACTCAACATCATTACTACAGAAATGTAAATCAAAACTACCTCTCAGTTACTCAGAAGGCTGAGACAGAAGGATCACTGTTTCAGGCCAGTGTGGGTATTGCAGTGAGTTCTTGTCTCAAAATACATTACAAAAAAAAAATTGGGGGGGGGGGGGTATCAGGGATCAAACTCATGACCTTGCACTTGTGAGGCAGGTGCTTAGGCCGCTGAGCTAAATCCAAAAAATTTTTTAACACTAGGACTATAATTCAATGTTGTTCAATCTTCAAGACTGATTGACTGACTGAATATAGCAATAAATAACATTCAGGCCCAACTAGGTCCTTATATTATCATATCATACATATGATATACGCCACATAATTATAGTTACAATGATGGTAATAAAGGCAATTTCAACACATAAAATTTTTTAATACTACGTATGTTAAATGATCCTTAACAACTGTCTTGTAAAACACAACAAAAGACCTTTCTAGACATCAAATCTCAAAGAAAAACTCCACAAACGGAGAAATAAAAATCTAATTAGCACTTGATTAAATTAATACTTGTGATAAAAGGATAAAATTTGGGCTTTTGTTTTGTCTGAAGGGATTAGATTATTGTGCTAACCAGAAAAGATGGTGAACATTCAAACCAAACTTCAAAATCACTGATGTCTACTGTACCCAGGTAAATTATCTAAATGTGTGAAGAACTCAGGAGGCTAAGGCAGAAGGACTACAAGTTCAAGGCCAGCCTGGTCAACTTAAGGAAAATTTATCTGAAGGAGGATGGGTTGGGGTCCAGCATCCATGAGGCTCTAGGTTTAATCTCCAATAACCACAAACAAACATTCCAAGTAAAACATGTAAAGAGACCAGATAGGAACTGTGATAAAACAACCTGTTCTCAGTGGCAGCTGCAATTTAACATTATCTGGGAAAGGAGGAGTTTGATGTTATCTTTAATGACAAATTATAAAAATTGGAATTTTAAATAAAGTATCTCAAGGTCTTTATTTTTAAAATTTTTAATATTTTGGCAGTGCTGAGGATCAAACCCAGGATCTCATGTGTGCTTGGTAACTACTACATGAACTACATCCTAAACCTTTATTTTGAGATAGAATCTCATTAAGTTTCCTAAACTGGCCTTGAACTTGCAATCCTCCTGCCTTAGTCTCTGGAGTAGCTGGGATATAAAGCATTTGCCATTACACTTGGCTCAATTTTAAAAGCATTGCAATAAAACTGAAATATTAAGAACAAAACACAAACACTAAAATGAGCAAATAACATATGACTACAGGCTAGATTCAAAAGGCTCTTAGTGACTTCTGATAAAACTTTTTTTTGGAGACAGGGTTTTGCTGTGTAGCTCACTGTCCTCCTGCCTTACCCTCCCAAGAGTGGAATTACAGGCATGTGCCACCATGCCTGGAGGCTACCTCTGATAAAATGTAAGGGAACAAATTTAAAACACTTTGTATATAAACTCATAAAATAATGGGTTTTTCTAAGTTTTTAAGGGGCCTTAAAGATAAAGTTTAACCTTGTCAATTTACAGGGAAGGAAACAGATCTGAGCTAAAAATAAATAAATTTGGGTCTTAGGAATATTTCTATCTGCATGGGAGGTAAAGATTTTTATGTTAAACAATACTTTATTAGCTCAGTTACTCCATGTACACAAAGAAATTTATATCGCATGAAAGCATATCTTTAACAAAAATCCTACCATGCTCATTTTGCGTTTAAAATCAGCCTTTTAACCTTGTCTAGCAAACTTGGCTAAAACTCAAGATCACCATGAAAGGGAACATACTTCAGAAGAGTAACAAGAAAGATATAATAATTAAAGCAAATTACCTATGTGTAATAAATTGGGAACATTCTTTAATATGGTATCCAATTTCCATTTGAAGTCCTTATCATCTATATTTCCTTTGAAGGCCACAAAAATCGTGGAATCCTCCAAAACACTGTCATTTTTTGTGTCATCATCTTCTAGTCCAGAGTCAAAATCCATCTCTGAGTCTTCTACTGTTGATGAACACAAGGAAGTATAGATGTCTTCTAAGTTTGGGAGGTCATCTAAAACCATGGCGAATATTATTCCAGAACCATATGCCAAATGGACAATGAGAAAACCTTTGAAAAGAGAAAATTAAAAAGAATATTATAAGGTATTTAACAATATATAATCCATAGTTCTGTGAAAATTGTAATTTGTCAAGTAATAAGATGTACCATAAAAATTAAGAAGTGTCAGGATGGTCAAGTAGCCTAAGGCATCATAAAAATGAAGAAATTACACAGAAGTTAAAGTTTAATTAAGATATTTAAAATAATTCGTTCTGAAAGATAACAGAAATAAAAATAAACCAGTCTTAAATCTTCTTTTATATTATATGCTACCTTTTATTAAGTCTAGACTACCAGGAGGCAATTACAAAAGACCACAAAGAAAATACCTTGAGACAAAAACTAAAAATTAAAAAAATTGTTTCTCTCTCTCTCCCTCACCCACCCCCCTTTTTCGAGACAGTCTTGCTTTGTAGTGCAGGCTGGCCCTAAACTCACTATGTAGTCCTGGCTTGAGTGAGTCACCTCACTCCAGGTGATCCTTCTGCCTCAGCCTCCAAGTGCTGGGATCACAGGCACGAGCCACCATAACCAGCTAAAAAAATTTGAGAATCAGTTTATATAAGCCTTTGGTAGATCCTTGAGCAAGGGATCATATGCTGACAAGTGCTTAACAACAGTCAGTGTTTTTAAAAGCCTCCTTTTTCCAACCTGTAAACTATAGCTTAATCCAACTAAAAGCATCTGATAATCACCTAAAATCTAGTCTTTCATAAGAACCATTTTAAATATCTTTTAAAAGGTTAACAATAGTGATATGACTGAAAATAATGATTCAGGAAAAAAATAATATTTTTATAAAAGGAACATTAAGTGTTTAGTACATGTTTATGGAAGCAAAGACCTGTGTCTTGCATAGAAATTACTTTTTAATTTTTAGCTGTAAAGAAGTTACATTTTCTGCTATTTTCAGTTATATTGCCCATTGAGTAGTGCATGTACTAAAGTTTACATAGTGTGGATACTTTATCTATTAGCTTTGGGATTAAAGATCACATTCTTAACTAAAAAGTAAAAGAAGGACAATCCATTTTCCAGGTCCCTTTCTGTCTCTCTTAGGCAGAAGCTATCTTTCCCTCAATAAATATTTTCTACTTTAAAAAAAGTAAACATTAATTTTCAGCATTTTTGCTATGCAAGCGTGGCTTGGAAACAAGAATCTTACTCAGGGAATGAGGGCTAAGAGGGTAATAGGGAGGCTGGATACAATCAAAGTATGTTATATACACATAAATGTTATAATGAAACCCATTATTTTGTAAAATTAATATGCACTAATAATTAAAAATTTAAAGAGAAAAATAAAGAAAATTACTTAAGCTTGCAGAGAAAAAGAACTTAATACAAATTTTCTAATTTTTAAAAATTCACTCTGTAAACCATAATTATAAATTTATTAGGAAAAAATATGGATAAGAAAAACGCTGAAAATAAATCCCCTAAAATGCAAATAGTGATTATTTTAAATTGGTAAGATCACTGATATATTTTCTTTTGCTATATCTCAATATGCAATATGGTATAAATCATTAAGAAATGAAAAAACAAAAACAAAAACAAAAAAAAGGGCTGGGACTTGTCTAGCATGCTTAAAGCTTTGGGTTCCATCTCAATACTTTACCAAAAAATTTTTTTTTGGTGCCAGGGATTGAACTCACAGCCTTGTACTTACCAGGCAAGCACTTTTACATTTTTTTTTAAAGGAAAGAAAAAAGTATAAACTTCTAAAAAGAGTTTAATTTAGCCAGGTGTGGTGGCACATGCCTGTAACCCCAGCACTCTGGGAGGCAAAAGCAGCAGGATTACAAGTGCCAGCCCAAACTGGGCAATTTAGCAAGAGCCTGTCTAAAGGAAAGAAAAAGTTTAATTTTTCTCCATTAAATAGTAAATAAACTTTGAGAGGAAAAGCTTTCTAAAAATCAATCTAAACAACTATATCCTTTCTAGCAGGGGATGGTAATGAATGCCTGTAATTCTGGCACTAGGTAGGCTTAAGTTGGAGGATCACAGTGAGTTTGAGGTCAACATGGGCTACACAGTGAGTTCAAGACCAGCCTAAACTACACAGTGAGACCTTGTCTTAAAAAAAATATCTATCTATCTATCTATCTATCTATCTATCTATCTATCTATCTATCTTTTTAGCTGTGACTGGCACAACAGAACAATGTGATTTGGGTAGTTAAATAAAAGTTGGGCCAGTGGTTCATGACTATAATCCTGAGGAAAGCTGAAGCTGAAGGATCAAGTTCAAATTCCACCTGGGCACCTTAGCAAGACCTTGTCTCAGACCCACCAACTAACCAAAAAGGGTGGGTGTTCTTCAATTGTACAGCGCCTGGGTCCAGGGAGGAGAGGAAAATAGCACAACAGCAATTAGAAAAATCTCAGCAGAAACCACCAGCTGTATTTAATTACCAACTGCATTTTACAAATTCTAATACACTTTAGCAGTACACAAACAAAAACTAAGATTTTCAGGGCTAAAAAGCTGCTGCTTAGCAGGACAAAAGCCTGATCACTTGAACTGCTTTTAAAATTGCAGCTATTTACCAATCATTCCAAAGTTGGGAACTGCAAAAATAGAATGTAAATTTGAAAAAAAATTTTTTTTCAAAAGAATCTTGGACTGGAAAGAGGATGATCAATTAAAAAAACCCAAACTTTAAGGTAAGCTTGATGGCATATGCCTACAATCCCAGCACTCAAGAGGCTGAGGCAAAAGGGTCACTAAAAATGTTCAAGGCCACCCTGGGCTACATATCCAGTTCAAGGTCAGCCTGGATTACTTAGTGAGACCCTGTCTCAAAAAACAAAACAAAACAAGCAAAGCAAAACCAAACCCAAAGCAAAGGAAACAATGCTTGAACTCTGATGGTCTCTTAACAAGATCACTGATCAGTCTGATGTGGGAAACCCTCTACTGGGAGAGCACCAAATTTGTACTAATCTCAAATCAGGAGTTAACAGTTCCACAATATCATTCAATTGCTGCCCTCTCCTTCAAAAAATTTTTTTTGGAGAAAATTATCTTAGGGCCAAGGATATAGCTCACCATAAGTGCCTGCCTAGCAATAGCAAGGTCCTGAATTTAATTCTCGGCACAAAAAACAAAACCAAACCAAAAAAAACCTTTAGATAATGTATTTGTTAAGATATTTACTTAAAATCAAGCTCTTAATAAATCACATAATATCAAATACCTGACTAATCCTCAACTGAACTGCATTTCAGTGAACTGTTCTTGAAGAGAAAAAATGTATTATAGGCTACTACTTTAAGAGATTCACTTGTTCACTTATGGGTATCTGTCACAAGACAGTGCAATCTCTCAGGGTTTGCTAAAACTCATCAGCAGTTATCTCACTCTCCACATCATAAATTCTCAGATCACTTAATAATTTTTACTTCTTGTCTGGGGTTTTCTTAATCTTTTATAAAGAATTAACAAATGTGACATTCAGGAAAAAAACATTAAAAAGAAAGTATATTATTTATTCTATCTTTCCAGTAAAAATCAATTCAGGATTACCAAATAGCGCCAATTGATGAAGAAATCAACTAGGAATCAATTATTTTTTATAGAAGAATGCCAACTTACATGTAAAAAGAATGATTAAAAAGTTATAAATTTTAAAGCTCTAATAAAATAATTCATATGCAAAGATCATTAAGACAAATCAAATACTGTATGAAAAACTGAAAGAGAACTGATATTCAAATATCCCAGGATTTGCTGTTGACAAAGAGACAACTGTAACTACAACTGAAAGGTCTGAGGGTCACCATCTGAATGACGTCTTAGCATCACTAAGAGAAAAACCAGAAATTGTGTGCAATATTAAGCATAGAGAATTCTCTATTAAATATTCTTGACCAAAATATTTAACCTTATTCTGATAAGTCTTCTTTTTATTTTCTTCTACAACTCTTCAACAGAATACAGAGGTATATTTTAAACAGCATCATGAAGAAATAATTACATAAAGAGTGTAGGATTTCTATAGGACAACTGGCTTGGTCTCTTCAATAAGTGACTGGTTGTGGGAAAGGAATAAAGTGGGTAAGAATTATCATCCATTAAAAGAGACTTAGAAGTTGGCTGTAGTGTTATGGGCCTGTAATTCTAGCACTTGGGAAGCTAAGACAAGTGGATTGCTATGAGTTCAAGGCTAGTCTGAATTATAAAGCAAGACCTTGTCTCAAAATAAACAAACAAGACTTGAACGACTTGACAAATGCAATATATAGTCCTTCATGTGGCTTCATGAAGCATTTCTTAAGAGTACCCTAGGCCAGCTTAAATTCACCACGATGCAATCCCCAATGGAACAATACCAGGATCTGTTATCAGAGTGCTATACAAAAGCTAGAGAGGAGTAACATAAATTTAAAGATTAGACTGGGCATGGTGGTGCTCGCCTGCAATCCCAGAACTCCAGAGGCTGAGGCAAGAGGATTGTTGTAAGTTCCTGACCAGCCTGGGCTACAACATGATGAGCTCAAGACCAGCCTGAACTACATAGTGAGACTCTGTCTCAAAAAGACAAAAATTAATTAAATAACGCTTAAAACTACCTAATTTCTGCTGGGTTTTCACTCACCTCAAATCTAAACAGAATCAATGAGTTGTGCTGTTTGAATCTGTGCTTTCCACATAAATTTATTTCTATTTTTAACTGAAAGCATGTTTTTGGGATCTTCTATTACAATTTTAATCAGCATTTTTTTTTTTTTTTGAGACAAGGTCTCATTCTGTAGTCTAGGCTGGTCTTGAACTCACTATGTGCCCATGCTAGCCTTGAACTTGCAGAGATCTTCCAGCCTCAGTCTCCAAATGCTGGGATTATAGGTGTGCACCACCAGGCCCAGCTCAAGCAGCATAAATTTTAATAATCGGTACCAATATATTGTTCTTTTACTGTCTTCTACAATGAAACCTAAGACTCAATTTTATAAAAAGGTCAGAAGCTACACTTAAAGGTTTGCAGTAGACATCCCATTTAAAAACAGAAGAATAGTATTTGCATTTTATTCCACGGCTCTAAAAATACATGCATCTTAGCCTTTCTAAAAGGACAAATAATACTATAAAAACCAAAAGGATAACATTTCTTTGGACCTTATCTCCTATATAAAGTTTCACTCACCGAAATATCTTTAATTTTTGTCATTTATTCAGGTCATCTTCGAAGTCCAAACAAGCTGGCATTTTTAGGGCTTGTATTTCAAGGTAGCAGCCAAATCAAAATTCTAAACCAGGTAGGAGGGATATAAAAATCACAGTATTACAAAGAAATTACAGAGATGACCTACCTTTGGCAACACAAGTCAATAACAAATATCATGTTATTAGATGAATGCGCGTATCTTTAGAAAATGTTTACAGACTTTTCATTAAATCCATAGAGTATTTTTTTTTCTGAGATCTTAAATCCCTAGTCAGCTAGCAATGAAAAAGTATAGAAGCAAAACTTAGGAATTAACACCTTCTTTGCTTAAAAATCACCAACCTGGGCACAATGGTTAGTGCTCACTGGTAATTCCAGCATTCAAGGAAGCTCAGGCAGAATGACTGCAAGTTTGAGCCCAGTCTAAGCAATCTGGCAACTTAGTGAGCCACTATCTCAAAATATAAAATATTTAGAGGGCTGGGGGTATAGCTCAATGTGAAAGCCTTAGTTCCAATTTCCAGTATCTCCCCCACCATTACTACTGAGCCTGTAGAGAACTCCTTATACCTTCATTCTTTTCAAAATGAATTAACATCATACCACAATGATACTTAAAATTAAAATACTTTGTAAACACAATACAGGAGTCGTGTCTCCTAACCAATTTACTTTTAAAATTTCATAAAGTATAAATGTTTTTTTCTATTTTATCCATGTATGTATACCTTTTGTATTTTTCATTAAATTTTCAGTTTAAATTCTCGAGTTTCTTTCTTTTCTGAGACAGGGTCTTGCTATGTAGTTCATGTTGACTGAAATTATATGCCCAGGCTGGCCTTGAAATTGTGGCAATCTTCCTGCCTCAACCTCCTGAGTGCTAGGATTAAGGTGTGTACCACACCTGGCTCTAATTCTAAATGAAACAAGAAATCATAGTAGATATATAAATTATGCATGACAAATGCATTTTGGCATGTTTCAGGAAAAAATACCCACTTTAATAAAATAGTATCTCTTATAACATCTTTGAGTGTTAAGATTTTACATTATTGCCAAGTACTCATTTTTAATCTTGAAATTTTAGAGATATATATACACACTAGTAGCTAATTTAATAAGTAATAAAGAATAAAATCTCTTAATAATTATCATTTTTTGTCCTGTACACTCTATATAGTCCAGGCTAGCTTGAACTCTATCCTCCTGCCTCAGCCTCCCAAGTGCTGGGATGACAAGCATGTGCCACCATGCCTGGCTCCCTTAATTATTTAACTCATCTAAAAAGGTCATTTTAAAAGGAAATCTCAATAAATCTAAGAATAAACAATAGAGCCCTTCCTACAATTTTGCTTCCATCATTCAATGAATCTGATGATGATGCACTGAAATTATAAATTCGAAATAAAATCAAGAAGCAAAGGTCTTTCCATCTTTTTTTTTTGTACTGGGGACTGAGCTCATGACTGTGGGCTTGAAAGGCAGGTGCTTATGCAGCTGAGCTAAATCCCCAGCCAGGTCTTTCCATCTTAAAACAACAGTAAACACTAGAGTAGATTAACAAAGAAATATAGCCAGGGATATAGCTCAGCAGCACAGCACCTGCCTGGCAAGTGTAAGGTTGTGAGTTTGATCCCAGGTACAAAACAAAACAAAACCCAAGTCAACCCAACCCAACCCAACCCAACCTAAATGAAACAAAAATAAAAACAAAACAAAAAACCCTCATAAATAAGAACTAAAAATTTTCTAGGAAATACTCTGTATAGGTTTCTGGAGAATACAGTAAAATCAGTCAGTAAAAATGGAAATTCAAGCAATAAAATGTCTGTCAGAGGTGGTGGCATAGGAAGAATGAAAATAAATTACTTAAAATTTTGATTCAACATTAGGAAAAAAGTGAACTACAAGAAAGCAAAATGAAGAAATTAATACAGATATACAGATAAACAAATCAGAAAATAAAAAAAATAGTTGAGCAACCATTATTACACTGAGAGAAAATACATTAGTTAACTGAATTAAGCAAAAGGGAGAAAGCTACATAAAACAGTTACAAAAGGAAATGAAACAGATCACTAGGACTATTTTGCTCAAGCTTTTGTTGATCACTGTGTAAATGTGCTAGTACTCCAAGCACCACATACAAATTAATGAAAATTATAACTAATTGTTTCTTTGTTTTAGCTGTACTATAGATTGAACTACAGATTTACACTGAGCTACATCATCAGCCCTTTTTATTTTTTGAGACAGGGTCTTGATAAATTGTCCAGGCTCAAACTTGCAATCCTTCTGCCTCAGCCCTCCTGTGTAGCTGAGATTACAGGCCTGTGCCACTGTGCTTTGTTTACAATTAACCTTTTAAACACCACATAAGTCTAATGGTCTGAAGCTGTTTCAGAATAGGTATGTGTACATGTATGTATTAGAGGAATTAGAGTGTGTGCATATATATATATATATATATATATATATATATAATAAAAGAATTAGTGCTCACATATTTATATAACATAAATCTAAATCTTTTATGAAGCAAATATAACTTGAACATCAAAAGCTAATACAAACTGCAAACAAAGCTACAGACCAATCTCTCACATTGCTCTCTCTCTTATAGTGATGTGAGATGCTAAATAAAATTTTAAATAGACTCTGGCAGTTTATTAAAAGAGTAATAATATATCATAGTTAAATGAATTTCTAGGACTACAAGGAAGGCTTAGTATTAGGAAGCTAAGAGTAAAAGTTATGCAGTCATCTCTATAAGATATTAAAAAGTAATTTGATTAAATTCAGCAACTCTTAATTATAACCTTTTTTAAAATATCAAATGAATTTTTTAAAAAAACTTCCTTAACATGATAAAATACATCTTCTCAGCCCAAAAGTCAGGGCTGAAGGTATAGCTTAGTGGTACAGAGTTTACACTGACAAGGTGCTAGGTTTGATGCCCAAGGGAGTATGGTAAGGGGCTTGCTTAATGGGGAAGGATTATAGGCATTTGTTACAGAAATCAGGAAGAACACAGAAACCTATGATATATACTATATTAGAGGTATAAGTGAAATTAGGCAAGAGAAAAGGTATAAAATTGGAGAAAAGAATGTAAAATGATCACTGCCTACAGTTGACATACTTACATTCTTGAAAATCTTTTAAAAAGTCAATAATGAAACAAGAAAGACAAGAATATTTAGCAAAAGTAACAGTACAAAATTTAAATATAGAAAAAATAGCTTTTACTAACATGTAATCACCAATAGGTAGAAAAAAGATCTTAGCTATAATATTGACAAAACATAAAATAAGCAAGAATGGACTAAAAAGAAGGAAAAAAGAAAACCTAAAAATAGCTTTGAAAGATAAAAATATAAAAAGGACTTAAATAGAATGTTCTTTGATTAAAAAATTCCTAAGTATCAATTCTCTCTAATTTAGAACCAAACAATCTTAACAGACTTATTTATTTATTTATTTATTTATTTATGTATTTTTGGTCAGTACTAGGAATCAAACTCAGGACCTTGTACTTGCCAGGCTGGCACTGTGCCACTGAGCCATATGCTCGGCCCCTAATTTATTTTTTTTTAATAGACTAATTAAGTTCATATGGAAATAAGTAAAAGCAGTCAGGAATAGTTTGAAAATAAGATCAGTGAAAGGGACAAGTTTTATCAGATTTTGAAACATAAAGTTTCAAGAGTTAAAGCAATTTGCTAGAGATATAGCTCAGCAGCACAGTGTGTCTGGCAAGTGTGAGATCCTGAGTTTGATTCCCAACATAAAATTAAAAAAAAGAAAAGAAAGAAAGAGTTAAAACAATTATAAGTGAATAGGAGACCAATAGAACAGACTAGAAGTCCCCAAAATATCTGGTTGTGGTGGTGCATGCCTATAATTCTAACATTTGGGAAGTTAAGGCTGGAGGAATTTTGAAAGTTCATGGCCAGTCTGAGATATATGTATGAGTTCAAGTACAGTCTGAACTACAAAGTAAGACCCTATCCCCTCCCCTCCAAAAATTCCCAAAATGTGTATAGAATTATAATATGGAGAAGAAATGGGTTTTCCACTACATGAGTAATAAGGTAGCCATCTGGAAAAAATATAACATTAGATACACACTATATGTTGTACAAAGTATCTCCAAATGGATCACAATGCCAATGTAATAAATGAAACTCTAAAAGTATTACAAGAAAGTACAAAAGAAAATTTTGTAACTCTAGGGTAGGAAAGATTTTTCTAATTTATAACTAAATATCTAAAGACATAAAAGGTTGATTAAGTCAAATACATAAAAAAGTTCTGCAAAGCAACATAAAAAAAAAGTCAGTGCAAGTTAAAATATCTGCAATCATGTCACTGATGAAAGAGTGTATCTCTGGGCTGAAGGTATATACCTCAGTGGTAAAATATAAGCTTAGCATTCACAAGGTCTTACAGTTCAATCCCTAGCACTGGGAAGAAAAAAAAGTAAATCTCATTATGTAAATAATAAACTATAGGAAAAAAATGTGTACCTGTATATGTGTGATTACATAAACACATAAAATAAAAAGATAAAAAATTTGGACAAATTTTTGTGTTTAAAATTGAAAGGTTCTTGCCCTACTATAAATTACTATACAATTAAGGCAATGGTCTAACATGGCAGAAGGCCAAAGCAGAAACGCTTGCCACTTCCTTCTTCTTTAGCCCTAAACAGCAATTCCCTTTCCCATCTGCATGTGAAGAAAACTCCAATTAATTCCTCACATGTCATCAATGTCCACTCCATGCACCATTTCTGATCAGAGGTCATATAACCCTCTGCCTCTCTGTATCAGGGGTCAAAGATAGCCCAACCACATGTTGTGTGCTCCTTTCCACATGCTCAATAAATGAGTTCTTTACTTTTACTTTTCACTTCTCTATTGTGCCATACTCTAACACAAAAATTAGCCACAGGACATGATCGGAAGATCAAGGAAGTGGTGCACACTCTAATCTAGATACTCTGAGGCTGAGGCATGAAGATTGCTTTGAGTTCAAAGCCAGCCTGAATTACAGAGTGAGATTCTGTCTCAAAAACAAAAATACAAACAATATACATGCAATTTTAAAAACAAGAAAACTCAGGGGCCAGGGATTTACCTCAGCAGCATAAGCACTTGCCTGGCAAGTGTGAGGTCCTGAGTTCAATCCCCAGTTAAAAAAAAAAAAAAAAAAAAAGACTTCATAAACCAGGTGTGGTGGCTTACACCTGTAATCCAGCACTTGGGAGGCTGAGGCAGAAGGATCCTTGCAAGTTTGAGATTAGCCTAGGCTACAAAGTGAGCTCAAGGCCAGTCTGAACTGCTTAGAGTGAGTTTCAAAAAGACAAAAAAGAAAAGAAAACTCAAGGGAAAGGAAATAAAAATTAAATTTAAACATGTATAAAGACATGCAACTTTACATACATGAAGAAAAAAATGCTTATTTATTGGATTAGCAAAAATCCAATAAATAAAATCCAATTTGATAACGTATGGTCTTGACAAGGTTATAGAAAAACAGGCTCATTCACTGTTAGTGCTAGTGAAAACTAGTATAATACCAACATATAGTAGTATTTATCAAAATAAATGGCTGAGTGTCATGACACATGCCTGTAATACCAGCACTCACTCAGGAGGCCAAGGTTACCAGTTTGAGGCTAGCCTGGGCTCCATAGTGAGTTCAATGTCAGCCTGGACTACATATTGAGACCCTGTCTCACACAAAACAAAGCAAAACAAAACTCCAAAACAAACCAAAAAACCCAACCAAACAAAAAATAAAATTACTATTATATTTACCATAACCCAGCAATTTGATTTTTGAATAGTGATCCTACAGATACATCTGTCAGCAAACAAGATGATACATGTGTAAGGTTATTCATTGCAGTCTTGTTTGTAACAGCAAAAGATAAGAAACTACCCAGAGTACATCAATAAGTACTGTATAAATTACAGTACACCCACAGAAAGAAATGTTTTAAAAAATGCAGCAAGCAAAAATGAAGATGCTGCCTGTGTACCTACATGAAAAGATCTCTAAGATATACTGCTGAGAAAAAAAAAAACTAAGGAGTATATCACTAGTACAATATGCTACTTTTGTGAGAAAATAGCAGTTTACAGGTAAATTACCAAAACTGTAGAGAATCGGAGCTTTCTGAATTCTACAGTAGCTCAAACTCATGGAACATATACTACGTGCCATATATATAAGCACTTTGCATTACCAACATGGTTAATCCCTTCAACAACCCATAAATTAACTAGGTTCTATTATCTGCCCCAATTTTACAAATGAGGAACCTGTAGCACAGAGAAGTTACTTGCTTAAGACCATACGAATTCTGTGCCATGACTTCAATCCAGATAGTTAGTTAGATTAAACTGGACTCTTCACCATCCTACCACTCTTTATATTAAGTCAACTTGAGTATTTGGTCAAAGCATATTCTCAGCTCGCTAGAGCTAAGATATATTTATGTACTAATTCAACATTTAAATATGAAATATAATATAATGCCAGGCAGTGTTCTAAAGAAACAATGGTGAGGAAATTACAGACATGGTACTACATTATGAAGCTTATATTCAAGCAAGACTTTAGGTTTAAAGCATGAGATTCTTAAACCAAAGTACTTATAGAATATAATTTATACAGCTGGGTGTGGTGGTGTACACCTGTAATCCCAGCATTAGGGAGGCTGAGGCAGGAGGATCACTGTGAGTTCGAGACCAGACTGGGCTTACAAAGTGAGCTCAGGGGGCTGGGGATTTAGATCAGTGGCATAAGCACCTGCCTTGCAAGCAAGCGGTGGAGAGTTCGATCCCTGGTACCGATTAAAAAAAAAAAAAAAAGAAAAAAAGTAAGCTCAAAGCCAACCTGAACTACATAAAGAGACCCTGTCCCAAAAATATAAAGAAAAAAAGAATATAATTTATTCAAACAGAATAAACTGGATAGGTCTGCTTTAACTAGCTAGGAACAGTTCTCAAATTTTTCTGCACTTGAAAAATCACTTACTGATAAGATCATTAAAAACTATCAAAATCTAGGCCATACCTCCAGGTCAATTAAATCACAATCTGAGGGAGTAGGAAAGAAACAAAGGTTTCAGCAGGCTGCCAAGAACCACAGGCTATTTCGATATGCAGACAATTTTAGAAATCACTACTCTAGACTTATCTGTGTGAATAATGATAAATTTAATTTGTGATGACAGAAACAAGTAGCTGAATGAGAACCATTACTATATATACATCTGCCCTTCTGTGAGACTTCTCAGACAGCTTTTTTTCCCTCCAATGTTATAAATTCTAAAAACACCAGAAAAGACCAAATGAACAATTACATTCTTTTTTGAATTTATCCTTAACTCTGTTCCCCTCTAAAATCATGGACAACTGAGAAATTCACCGTTTTATCTTTTCTTAGTTTTTCCATAGAACCAGTAAAGAATTCTACCACATTATACATAGTCACCATAACTGACAAAGAGATGACTATTAAGTAATTCTTATTTAATTAGTGTGGATCAAATACAGCTTGCCAAAGTAAAATACCCTACAGACATTAAGATCAAATCATTTATTTCTAAAAAATAATTTGTCTTAAATTCAATCCTTTAAGTTAAAACTAAGTCTTTTATAAATCTAACTTTCATTTGTATTCTAAAGAGTCAACAGACCTGTTTAAGAATTTTGACCATTCTCAGAAAAGATAATCAGTAGGACACTTCTCCATTCCTCCCAGGACCTAGACAAAAAAGAAAATGGGCAAAGAAAAAAAAGAGAAACATGAGAAGACTAAATATAAACCCAATAAATATATTCAAAATAAAGTCTTATGACTGACAAAATTTCTTATATCACTGTTTCTGTTAATTTTATTAGACAGAACTGTAAAAGACATCAGCTGAAGTAAACTTCAGTAGTTTTTAACATGAAAAGCTTACTACAATCTCCAAGTCTGCTCAAGATATTTTCAAAACTCCTCTGTAGTGGTTATGTATATTTATTTCAAAATTCATTATCTTTATCTACTCCTTGTGTGTTGTATATTTAAATGACTGCATTGGAAATAAAAACTAGATACAATATATTTGGCTTAGGCAGAATCCAAGAAAGATTCTAATTAAGTGGCTGCCAGAGTGGCAATGACACTCCATGATCTGCCTTAGCTCGGTGGCACAGCAACCTGCCTAGTAAGCATGAGGTCATGAGTTCAATTCTCAGTTCCCCCCCAAAAAAAGAGAAAAAGAGAGAGATGTTTCAAATTATTAGCAGCAAAATCAACTGAGTACATATTTAAATAGATTAACACAACTTTGTAGAGTAACAGTGGAAAAAGGGCTAGGCTGGGCACAGCAAGGTGGGTGTCCTATTCTTTCTAGTTGTATCCTTTCCATAAACTGTTCTATAATTTTGGGCACAAAATCTCTCAGCCTAGGAGTCTTAAATTACAAAGAGGACAGACCACTGGAACTAGAACTAAACAAAAATCTCAAGTTCTTTATAAGCTTAAAAAACTTCAAAAAAAGCCAATAACAACAAAATAAACAATTAAAAAAGGACTCGCAAGTAATCCCAGCACTCTGGAAAATTATGGAAAATTGGAGGGCAGCCTGGGCTACCTAAGGGAGTTTAAGGCCAACCTGAACTATACAGTGAGACCCTCTCTCAAAAAAACAAAACAAAACAAAACAAAACAATAAAAAACTCAAGGACTATAGCTAAGTGTTAGTACGCTTACCTACTACCTAGGCCTGCTGAGTTTGATCCTCAGCTCCACCAAAACCAAACCAAACCAATCCCTTTAATGACTATTTATAAAGAAATTTAATTCTTCAGTGCCAGTGGATTAACAATTGTGACAATCTTTTTAAAACATTTTTGACAGTTTATAATAAAACTGAAATTAGCTATCTTTTAATCTACACTTGAGGATTTATCCTGCCAAAGCAAACATTCTTTTTCCTAAAGATACAGTATATGCACAAGAATGTGATGGGAAAAGATTATAAACAACCTTAATACCCATTCCACTGAGTGAAAACAACATAAAGAGAATACTATGCAGACAGTAAAGAGTGATTTAGACATTTGCTTAATGTGTATTACAGTATCATGAGGGTTGCAAAATGCAGGGTATAGTGGTGCATACCTATAATCCCAGCACTTGAGAGGCCAGGCTGGAGATCTGCAGTTCAAAAACAGCCTGGGGCTACATAGTGATTTCAATGCCAGCCTGAATTACATACCTAGACTCTGCCTCAAAAAACAAAAACAAACAAAAATAAATGAAATAAAGTGAATCAATGTGCATATTTGTACTGCTACAAATGTGGAAGAATCACAGTAGGCTATTATTATATTTGGGTAGCTGGACGGCTAGGAAATGGCTAGCTTTTTTGTCATTAGTTTAGATGATATTTAGCATGTTGCAATATTTTTGTGGTTTGAAAGGTAAACCTAGGGGCAATCTGTCAAAGAAAAGAAATGGTAAGAAAAAAATTAGTAAGAATTACAGAAAAAACGGCTAAAGTTGATAAAGATTTGTTTCATAAAAGATAGCTAAATGAAACAGAAGCTAAGGAATAAAAAACCCTAGGTGCTTTTCAGATAGATGTGTAAAGCCAACTTTTTTATCTTAATTTTTAAATTTTTGTATTATTATTTTGTGTTGCTAGGGACTGAACCCAAGGCCTTTGCATTGAGGTACATTCCCAGCCCTTATTTTATTTTGAGACAAGACCTTGCTAAATCATTAAATTGCCTAGGCTGGGGTTGAACTTGTGATTCTTCTGCCTCAGTTACCCAGAGCACAGGGATTATAGGCAGGTGCTACCATACCTGGTGAAAGCAGATTTATGAACTTCAAAGTTATCTCTATTTCACAATAAAAAACAAAAGAAGCTTTTGACTTAAAAGTTTTGTGATTTTCATCTGCTTAAAAATTTTTTTAAGTAGCACAATTCACAAAATCTTATCAGACAATCTCACTCAGTCTTTGGTTAAATTTTATGTTTTTAGCTTTATTCAGACACTTGAAACTTATCTTTTAGAACAGTGCACCACTCTTCCTTATATTGAATAAAATTGTACATACATAGTACAAACACTATAGAAAATAGTAAATCTAAATGAAGAGTCAAACATTGTGAAAATAAGTCCTAGCAAGATAAAAACATGTTCGAAATTGGTAAAATTTTCTTAAAAACACATGTGCTATTCACCAAAGAAAAACAATGCAGTTTTACAATGGAGAATCTGGAGAACTCTGGCAGTTACCATAGTAACTCCCATGATGAAACTTACCAATAGAGACAACCATTAAGACATTTATGTACCCCATGATACAAAACAATGTGAAGAATGCTTGTATAACTAAAATATAATTACGTCTTTAGAATGTAACACATAAGTCTTTTAATCTTCTAGTTTAGCTCATGATAGAGTGCTTGTCTACATGTGAGGCCCTAGTTGTAATACCCAGCAAAAAGCTATAGCAAATGCATTTTGAGGCCTTTAATTTGATTTCACTCCAAATACATCAGCTACAAAAGTCATTTTGGAGATACACGAATAATTTAAACACAGGCTTACTGTCATATAAGAAGAAATTACTATTTTCTTAGATGTAAAAAGTGGTATTGGGATTATGTAGGAGAGTGTCCTTACTTGTAGGGATGTGTGCTGAACTAAAAGCATAAACCCCTTCTCTCTTTCCTTCTTTCTTTCCTTTCCTCTCCTCCCTCTCATTTTATCTGGTTTCTTGAAAAAAAGTTTTGCTATGTTGCCTAGCCTGGCCTTAAACTCCTAATACAGACATTTCTTGTTTACTGATTAAGGTCCTATAGATAGGTTGTTAAATGAATTGATTCCTAAATAAGTAATGGTATAGAATATGTACATTACAATGTTCAGAAGAAAGAAATGTTCAAAGAAAACTCTAACTTGATGACTTTACTTTTATTTGCATAACTCTTTCATGCAGTAGTATAATATATAGCAGAACATAAAACTACAATACTATACTGAACAGTATAATCAGCAAAAATTACAGAACAGTGTAAACAAACTGTACTGTTTCAAAAAAAGATATTAATGCTCTATAAACAAGATGTACAGAACCATACCAAAAAAAAAAAAAAAAAGATCGTAAGTCTGAGTGGCAAAACAGTCATTAAACAGATGTCACAAGCAAAGAATATCTGAATTCCTGTCTGGTATTATAGGTGTGCACAACTGTGCCAGGTTATGTATGATGCCTTTATTTTGATAAGGTTTAGCATAGTATTTTATTAGGCCTATATCAATGTGTTGAATATGACTGGCAGGTATTATTTCTGGTTTTCTTCTGGTGGAGTATGTTTTAATTTTTTCACAGTAAAACATTAGAAACAGTCAGGCAAGGTGGCACATGCCCATAATCCCAGCATTTGGGAGGCTAAGGCAGGAGGATCGCCACAAGAGGCCAGCCTGGGCTACACAGTGAGTTCAAAGACAGCTGAACTGCATAGCTAGATCCTGTCTCCAAAAACAAAACAAAACAAAACAAAACCATTAAAGATATTTTTAAAAACATATATAGTATATCGCTACTATACTAGAAGAAACTAATACTGACTAGAAACTACTGTCAATATAAACTGGTAGTCACTGGTGGTTGTTTGTTTGTTTGTTTGTTTGAGACAAGGTTTCACTATGCAGTTTGTGCTGGTCTTGAACTCATTTTGTAGCCTAAACTGGCCTCAAACTCATGGCAAGCCTCCTGCGACCACAGGGGTGTGCCACCATTCCCAGCAAATTTGTAGTCATTTTAGAGACTAATCTGACAATGTGGATGAAAAGTGATATTCTTTATCCTGATTAAATGACTTTAGCAAATATATTCTAAGAAAAATATGAGGGGAAAGTTACAACAGTGTAATTGAGAACTGTAAAGCAGAAATTAAAAAAAACAAAAATCACTCAAATATCAAATAATTAGCCAGGTGTGGTAGCACAGGCTTGTAACCCCATCATTCAGAAGGCTGAGGCAGGAGGATCACCATGATTTTGAGGCCAGCCAAAACTATATAGTGAGTTCAAGGCCAGCCTGAACTATACAGCCTCAAAAAAAAAAATAAATCGCTTGGTTATTATGTATCCACTAAAACTGACAGATATACTTACCCATAAAAAAGTACATCAATATTTAAAAATAACTAAATTCCTAGATTAGATCACAAACATAAAAAACGACTATAAAGGGGTCAGGGATACAATTCAGTGCCACAGTGCCTGCCTGGCAAGTGCCAGGTCCTGAGTTAGATTCCTGATATCCAAAACAGACAAACAAGCAAGCAAACAAAAGACTATAACAACTGTATGAATTAAGCTTGTAAAGGCTGTATAAATGCAAAAATGACTATTATATGTTAGCTTATAATATTTAAATAGTTTAATTTGGTGTGGACACAGTTTGTAAGGAAAGTATGAATATAGACACTGAATCAGAAAGAACTGCTTAGGCACAACTAAGAAAAAGTACCTGAGGCTATTATTGATCACAATTGTAATTCCTAATTATAATCTGAATGCAGTGCTACTGTAGGCAAAGGGAATATAGCTACCATTAAAAAGACACATAGGTGGATACATATATACCATACCTGTAATCTCAGCTACCCAAGAGGCAGGTCATTTGAGCTCAAGCTGGGCAATTTAGCAAGACTTTGTTTCAAAATAAGGGCTGGGATATAGCTCATTGTAATTGAGTGCTTCCCTAGCATACCTGAGGCCCAGGATTCAATTCCCAATACCATAAACAAATAAAAATAAGACTGTGGTTGTAACTCAGTGTTCTCTAGATTTAATACCTAGCACCACAAAACAAACAAAAAGCCTTCAAAGTTTGCTGGTGGTTGCTTTTACTAAGAGAGACTGCTTCTTGACTATCTTGATAAAAAGTTAGTAGGACATACAAATGAGGGATGCTAAGTGTATTAAATCATGAACCAACTGTTGTTCAGTACTTATTCATGATTACCTGATCATAAAATCCTCTAAAGTTGAATGAGTTAATCAAAACTTGAGTCAGTCATCCCTCCTTTCAAAATTTTATAGTGACAACTTGCTCCAAATTATGCTCATTCGGCAACATTCAAATGTTTGAGACCTGACATCAAGGGCCTCAACAAACTACTTTGGTTTCATCTTTCTGTAACTCAAAACACCAAAAAACCAGACTTTTTATTGCTTCATTATCTAAATATCCCTTATCATTTCCTAGGCCTATTATTTCCTTTGTTTGTCTCCCTTAACTCCACCTGTACTCTTTTACCACTCTAAACATTTAGTAAGTTTCAAATGCCACTGTTAAGAGTTGAACTGTATCCCTCAAAGAGTCCTAACCCTCAGTGCCTGAGAATGTGAACTAATTTGGAAACAGAGTTGCTACACATAATTAGTTAAGGTGTGGTCATACTGGAGTAAGGTAAGCTTTTAACATGATTCTTGTCCTTGTAAAAAGGAAATTTGGTCAGAGACAGAGACATATGGAGAACGTTCTATAACAGAGGAAGCGACTACTGTGATGCAGTAGCAAGCAGAGGAGCACCAAAAACTGATGAAAGCTAGAAAGAAGCATGGAAAGAACCCACCCAAAGTATCACAGAGGGCATTGCCCTGCTATGAATTCAGGTTCTAGCCTCCAGAACCATGAGAGAATAATCTTCTGTTGTCTTAAGTCATCTAGGTTGTAGAACTTTGTTATAGTACACTCAAGAAATGAATACGTCATTTCTCCATGAAGCCTTCTCTTACCTTCCAAGCAGAAGTGATTCTCTTTCTTCTCTGCAGTTCCATAACATTAACTATCTTAGTTGAATGTTGCTCATTCAGCAACATTCAAATGTTCGAGACCTGACATTAAGGGCCTCAACAAACTACTCTGGTTTCAACTTTCTGTAACTCAAAACACCAACAAACCAGACTCCTTACTACTTCATTATCTAAATATCCCTTATCATTTATTTCCCCTTTCTTTTTTTGTTTTGTTTTGAGATAGGGACTCACTAAGTAGTACAAACTGGCCTTGCACAAAGTAGTCCAGACCAGCCTGAAACTCATGGTGATCCTCCTGTCTCAGCCTCTTGAGTGCTAAGATTACACATCAATGCCATCACGCTCGGTTTCCCCTTTCTTATGTTCACATCACCTTCATGAATGAATTAGTTTCCTAGAAGGCAGAAACTAATGGCTGGTTCTATATACCCTAGATTCAGCATGGAAAATACTAGAGGGGAAAAATTTGCCCTAAACATACAGACTTTTTCCTTATCATTGTTCCTTAAGCAATACAATATAGCAAATATTTACATAGCATTTACATTGCATTAGGCATTGTAAGTTATCTAGAAATGATTCAAAGTATATAGGAGGATACGCATAGGTTATACGTAAATACCAAACCAGTTTTTTTCCTGTTTCTTCAGTGGCCCATCCTGTTTACTAAACCATGGACTTCAGTATCCATGGACTTTAATATCTAAGGGGGCCTGAAATTCTTACTATTATAACTGACACAGACTATACAATTCTTTACAAGTTAAAAATATGGTTCTGGTCTTTTGCTTTGTAAGGTTTGTATACAAAATAAAGCATATCATCAAATTGTAAAGCTGTATTACTCCTTCCACCAAAGCCTTAGTATTCCCTTTAGGTATACCCATACATATCTCTAGTTGTCTATTAACTCAGAAAGTTTTACTGAGGTTCTAGGCAGCCACTTTACATTCTTTTTAGAATAAGGTAAAATAGAAAAGATCAAATGAAGAAAATAAGAAAAGTCAGACAATATAATATGTAGACATTGGAGCTAAAGGGAGGGAAAAGGGGAAGCAAATGGATACTGACTTAGCATTCAAGGAGCATCCAATCTAGTAAGCAGGGAAGGAATAAACTAGCTCCTTAGCTTTCCTTTCTCCCCATACTGATCCTGTACTTCCCAGCAAGGCTTCCTTTCCTACTAGACAACTTTATTACATCAGTGTATAGCTAAAAAATTTTGATGGCTTTCCACTATCTAGTCAATCAAGTCTAAATTTCCCAACTTGAAACAGAGTATTGGAAGTCTTCCATAATTTGGATGCATAGTATGCATAGTTTAGGAAGATAGGATTTACAATTAAGATTGCCATGTACTTCTGTAACTCCAGCACTCAGGAGGCTGAGGCAGGAGGATCCTTACAAGTTTGAGATCAGCTTGGGCTACAAAGTGAGCTCATGGCCAGCCTGAACCACATAGCGAGACCCGGTCTCAAAAAGACAAAAAAAAAAAAAAAAAAAAAAAAATTGCCAAGGGTTGGGGATTTGGGGCGTAAAGTCATGAGTTCAACTCCTGGTACCAAAAAACCCAAAAAAAAACATACCAAAACAAACAAACAAAAAAAACCAGAAACCTTTGCTTATGCTGAGGTTTTAGCTCAGCAGCACAAGTTCCTGCTTGGCAAGTGCGAGGTTGTGAGTTCAAGCACTGGTACCAAAAAACAAAAACAGAAAAAATCATTAAGATTGCCTGGACTCAGATTTTCTTTCATCAGTAATTATTAGTTCTATTCATTAGTTTCTCAGTAAAAATGAAATCAAAACCAAACCAGTGCCTACATCCCTAGATTGTTGTGAGAATTAAATAAAATGGTACCTGTGAAATGCTCAACATCTTATCTAGCAAACAGTAAGCATGCAAAAATTATGAACTACTAATATTTTCTTAAAATTTTATCTAATTATTGTTATTGTTCAATTTCCATTTCCAGGTTTAATTCCAACAATACCTTTGTTAACAACCTTATTCTCCAGGCAAACTGAACTCTTTATTGTCTCCTAAACACCCACTGCTACACTTATGTTTTCAGTCAACCTTTCACTCAGTACTGTCACATTTCCAAGTATTAAGATTCCATCAGGACAAAATAAAATAAAATAAAAATTTTAAAGGGCTAGGGATTTAGCTCAGTGGCATAAGCACCTGCCTGGTGAGTGCGCAGTCATGAGTTCAATCCCTGGTAGCACAAAAAACAAAATAAAATAAGATTCCATTAGGAGGTTGAGGCAAGAGGATAAGTTTGAGGCCAGCCTGGGCCAAATAGCAAATTTAAGGCCAGGCAGGACTACACGACACCTGTTTAAAACAAACAAAACAAAACAAACTCTAAATATTCTTCAGAACTCTGCTTATGTGCCTCTTTCAGGTGCCATACTCTGATATTCCAGTTCCATAACACATATAGATACCTCTCACTACACAATCTCTGGCTAGATTTGCTCTGGTATTCTGTGGAGTGGTAGCCAATTCATAGTCTAAGTGGTAGGGCTCAATATACATTTCAAGAATGAATTCCTGCTTCTCTCATACAACCACTCTCTTGGACAACAGCTCCATAGAAGAAGTAAAAAAAGAGCTTTTCTGTAATAGTTCATAAAGCTAGCCAGTAAGTATCTACATCCCTAGATTGTTGTGAGAATTAAATAAAATGGTACCTGTGAAATGCTCAACATCTTATCTAGCAAACAGTAAGCATGCAAAAATTCCTTTTCTATCATCAATGTAGTGATTTCTAATGTAAAACAATAGGTAAAACACAGTAGATTCTTATTCAAGAAATTGAACTTAATCTTTTAATTTCAATTATCATTTTATTCATTATGACCAAGTATAGCTTAGTCTCAGAAACTGTATTAATATTTACTTGCCCATGAAATCAAGTATCAATTTTTAGCCATCATGCCTCTATCCCAATGGGTTATTTACTGGTTTAGGGAAGACAATATTCAAAACCTCAGTAAAGCCAGGCATGGTGGCATTTGCCTATAATCCCAGCACTAGGGAAGTTAAGCAGGATCATAAATTAGAGGCCAGCCTAGACTACACAGTGAGACTGTCTCAAAAAAACAAACCAAACTAAACCAAACCAAGCCAAGCCAAGCAAAAACAAACAAACAAACAAACAGAACAGTAGAGTGAAAAAAAATCAAATGTCTACAAAGCTATAAAAGCAAATGCCAAAGCAAGAGTAATGTACATCATAGAGAACTTTAGAAAATGTACATCCTATTTTAAAACTTCAGCTAATTACTGCCACAAGAGAATAAGGGCTTGATGAGGACAGATTTTCCAATTTTCAAGATAAGTTAAAAACTCCAGAGTTTGTATAATTTAAAAAAATTTTTCTGTGTGGTGTTGGGGATTGAACCCAGGGCTACACATAAGTTAGGCAAGTACTCTACCACAGACTCACGTCGAGTTCATATGTAAATTTGTAAAAGGAATATGAGCCAAACAAAATGTGTGCTGGCCAAATCCAACCACGTGGCACCAGGCTGCATCCTACAGAAGATCTGGAAGTTCTCTATCAAAGTAGTGTTAGTGCAAAAGCAGTCCATTTCAGCAGACAGTCTAAGGCATCCCTAAAACTAAACAGCTCATTGGAAGCATCTCCTGCAACTCTGAGCCTGGTTCTCAAACCATTCTGACTTCACCTGAAGCCAAATTAACTAGACAATTTAGTTCAATACAGTGAGCTTCTACTCTGCCAAGCACTGGGGAGTCAGAAATGAACAGCAGTGCTAAAAAATAGACAATATTTATTGAGTATTTTGTAGGTGCCAGACACTGCTCTACACATTAACTCAATTTAATCCTCACAATAACTCTGTACATATTATTCTTAAAGATGAAAACTTTGGAATACTCCCTACCATCCTATTATCACTACACAATCTCCTGTTAGTTGTTTGTCCTCTCTCTTCTCTTTTTCTCACATTTTATTTAAAAAAAAAAAGATGAAAAAACTGAACTCTGAAAAAGGAGATTGAAAAGAATCTCTAAGAACGGAAAGATAGCCCTTGTTCTTGGGTAGAAAGAACTGATATCATGAAAATGGCCAGACTTTCAAAATTGTTACACAGAATTAAAGCACTCTCAATCAAAATACCAATAGCATATCTCACAGAATTAAGACAACAATCCTAAAATTCATTTGGAACCAGAAGAGACCTAGAATAGCAAAAGCAATTGTAGGCAACAAAGGCAAAGCAGGGAGCATCACGATCCCTAATTTGAAATTATACTAAAAGGTACTGTGATAGAAATAACATAGTACTGGCAAAAAAAAAAAAACAGATCAAGGATCAATGAAACAGATTAGATGATGCAGAAATAATTACAAACATACTCAGCTACCTTATTTTTGACAAAGGTGCAAACACCTTCTGAAAGACAGACTCTTTAATAAACGGTGCTGGAAAAACTAGCTTTCCACATGCCAAAGATTAAAATTAAGAGCCATGTCTTTCACCACACACTAAAGTAAAATTGAAATAGATCAAAGATCTAAATATTTAAGCAGAAACACTAAATCTGCTAGAAGAGAAAATAGAACACTTGAAGATATAGGTGTAGGCAAAGACTTTACAAACAAAACCCCAACTATATAAGAAACATGACAAAGATTCAATGCCTGGGCTATCACTTATTAAAAAGTTTTTGTTCAGCAAAAGAAACTACTAATAGCGTGAAGAGATAACCCAAAGTGTGGGAAAAAAATTTTTGTCATTTGTTTCTCAAAAGAATAGTATCTTGTATAAAGAACTTAAAAAAATCAGACTCAGCAAATTTAAAGACTCAATCCACAAGTGAGCATCTGAAATGAATACACTCTTCTCAGATGAAGAAGTATAAACCACAAATAAATATATGAAAAAATGTTCAGTATCACTTGTCATTCAAGAGATGCAAATAAAACCAACACTGAGATTAGAGCTCACTCCAGAAAGAATTGCTTTTATCAAGAAACAGAGGAACAGTGGGGGAAAAGGAATCCTTCTCCACTTCTGGTGAGTGCAACTACTATGAAACAACTGTGGCGATTCCTCAGAAACCTAGGGACTAGAGCCAGTGGTTTAGGTCAGTGGCTTAAGTGCCTGCCTGGCAAGTTTGAGGTTGTGAGTTCAATCCCCGGTACAAAAAACAAAAACAACATACCCTAGGGGTAGAGGTTCCATTTGACCCAGTTATTCCTCTTGTTAGTATCATCCCAAAAGAATTAAAAGCATTATACCACAGCAATACATGCACATTCATATTTACAGTGGCACAGTTTGTAATAGACAAATCCTGGAAATAGTCCAAATGCCCATCAACTGGTGAATAGGTTTTATACAATAGAGTACTGCTCTGCCATAAAGGATAAGCTTGAAACATTTCTAGGTAAATGGATACACCTTGAGACCATACTGTTAAGTGAAATAAATTGGACACGTGTAAGTATCACATTGTTTTTTTAGTATGAGAAATCAAAAGTATAAATAAGGACCAAAATGTATAATAAGTATTGTGAAATAAGAAGAAAATGTTCAAATGGGGAGAGGAAAAAGAGAGAGGAGAGAGAGAAGGAAAGAAGTAAAAAAAAAGAAAAGGAAAGGAAAAAAATAGAAACAAGCTTTGTACATTGGGAGAGGAAGAGAGGTTGAAGGTTGGGAAATGTAAAAAAAAGAAACAAGTTTTATGATGTACAGGTACAAATTCTCTATGATGAATGGGATCATTATGTATATCTAAAATGTACCAATACTGGCCAGGAGTGGTGGCACATCCCTGTAATCCCTGCACTTAGGAGGCTGAGGCAAGAAGATCCCCATGAGTTTGATGCCAGCCTTAGCTACATAAAAAGTTAAAGGCCAGCCTGCACTACACAGTGAGACCTTGCCTTTAAAAATAACAAAAACAACAACAACCAAAAAAAAACAGTACCAGTAACATTTAATTGGAGAGAAAAAAACAGAAGTAAATATAAAAACCAGACCACCCCCAAAGTTAAAGACCCAATTTAAAAATGGCATCTGAAATGAACAGATATGTCTTGAATGAAGAAGCAGAAATGGTAAATAAATGTATGAAAAAATGTTCAACATCACTTGTCATTAAAGAGATGCAAATTAAAATGCTGAGATTCCATCTCACTCCAGAAAGAATGGCTATTACCAAGAAATCAACCAATAATAAATGCTGGAGTAGCTATGGTAAAAAAGGAACACTTCTTCACTGTTGGTAGTAAGGTAGACTAGTGTAACCAGTGTGGAAATTCTTCAGAAAAACTAAAACTAGAGGTTCTATTTGACCCAGTTATTCCCCTTCTTGATATCTCCAAAAAGAACTAAAAGCATTGCTTCTTAGCCTTTTGGCTAAGATCAAGTGAAGAATTAAAAGCATTATACCACAGTGATGTATAATATATGCACACCCAGGTTTACTGTGGCACAGTTTGTAACAGCTAAATCTTGGAAACAGTCAAAATGCCCATCAATTGATGAATGGGTATAGAAGATGTGGTTCTTTTATATAATGGAGTACCACTCTGCCATAAATAAGGATATACTTGAGACATTTCTAGATAAATAGATGCATTTTGAGACCATTCTCTTTAAGTGAAAAAAAACTGGATACACATTTAAATACCACACTGTTTCTCTGGTGTAAGAAACCAAAAGTATAAAGACCAAAATGTATAATAGATACTGGGAAATGGGAAGAAAATGTCCATATGATAAGAGGAACAAGGGACAGGTAGGGGAAAGAAAGGACAAAAAAAAAAAAAAAAAAAGGAAAAATGGAAACACCTTTTGTTAATAAGGAGGATGATATGGTTTAGGTCTGGATGTCCCCCCAAAGCTTCATGCACAGGGGCAAGCTTCTAGAGTTTGTGACTGATTCATGGTCCAATGCTAGGTTTATGAGTGTGGGTGCTACATTCACCCTAAGATGGATACCCTACATATACTATAAGGGGCAGAAAGAATCTTCTCTAATGCTCCTCCCATTTTGCTCTTGTTGCTTTTGCTGTTTTCTGCCACCATGAACTGCTGCCTTCTACCATAAGCCATTCTGCCTTGGACCCAGCAGATTATGGACTGAAACTTCCACATTTTTCCTTCCTTGACTTTGGGTATCGAGTATTTTGTCTTGGCAACAAGAAAACAGTAACCAAGACAGAGAGGAAGAGGGGTTGAAGGAAAGGGATGGGAATGGGAAAAAAAAAGAGAGAGAGAAAAAGCAAGATATAGCATGTATAGGTACAAATTCTCTATGATGAATGTTATCATTATATGCATCTAAAATGTACCAATAAATTTTTGGAATGCAAAAAAAAAGAGGAGGAAACAGGCACAAAGAGATGATGGAATTTCTCCAAAGTCATTCAATTAGGAGACAGCACTAAAATTAGGGTCTTAGAGAGACTCTATCCAAAATACTTCCAATTTGAAACCAATCCCTGTTTAACACAAGGTGCTAGGATGGGGCTGGGGATTTAGCTCAGCAGCATAAGCGCCTGCCTTGCAAGTGCATGGTCATGAGTTTGATCCCCGGTACCAAAAAGAAAAAAAGAAAAAAAAGAAAGAAAAAAGGGCATGGCAGCACACCCTATAATCCCAGCACTCAAGAAGGTGAGGCAAGAGTATTGTCATAAGCACATGGCCAGACTGGACTACATAAATCCAAGGGCAGCCTACACTATGCAGGGAGATCCCGTTTCAAAAAAAATTTTTGTTTTTAGTAGTACTGCGGATTGCCATGCATTGTTGCACACTCCTGTAATCCCAGCATTTGAAAATCTAAAGCAAAATTCTTTGCAAGTTTGAGACCAGCCTGGGCTACAAAGTGAGCCCAAGGCCAGCCTGAACTGCATAAGGAGACCTGTCTCCAGAAAAAAAAAAAAAGTAGTAGTACTGGTGATTGAACCCAGGGTTTCGGGCATGCTAGGTAGGCAAGTACTCTATTACTGAGTTACATGCTAAGACCTTTTGTACTTTTGAGACAAGGACTTGCTAAACTGTCCACACTGGCCTCTTGAACTTGAAATTGTCCTGCCTCAGCCTCCTGAGGAGCTGGGATTACAGGTGTATACCACCATGCCCAGTTCAGTTTTTTAAATTAAACAACAAACTGGGGAATAGTATCTGTAACATATATAAACAACAAAGGATTAATAGTCAGAACATGTAAAGGCATCTTTTTTTTTCTTTGTTTTTTTTTAAATCTCTTTTATTTCAAAGAGAAAAAAAGAAAACAAAATTTCAAAACACGACAATCGGGGGAAAACGATGGTACATACATTGTGTAAAGGCATCTTTTGAAAAAGACAACCTAATAGAAAAATGGCAAAACAAGCCTCAGAATAATTTAAATTATGTAAACCTGGCACTACCACAAATACCACACAATACACTCCAGAACACTAGACCTTGCCATCACTGACTGATATAAAACATGAGAGAGGCCTATGTCAAACTGTAGTCACATAGAATACAATGGGTCTAGCCAGAAAGGCAGAGGCAAGATGGTTATTCTCTACATATGGAAATTACACAGCAAAGCAGAGAGGTTGAACATATAACATTGACACAAGTAGATCAGAGGTTGACAAATGTTTTATAGAGGGTATCTTCAGGTTTGTGAGCTGATTCCCCTTTCCTGCTGCAACTTCTCAATTCTGCCACTGGGAACATTAAAGCAGACACAGACAATATACAGATGAACAAGTATGCTGTATTCTAGTAAAATTTTCTTTACAAAAAATAGGTGGACAAATCTGATCATTAATTTGGCCAGTTTGTTGAATCCTAACAAAGAGAGCTGTGAATCTTTTACATTTTAAGTATCTCTCTGTGTTTTTCCCTGACTTTTACGTCTGATACTTCACTCTGATTTTCTTAAGCAAAAAATCACACCACACTTAACAACTCTGCAATTGTTTCCAAAAGTCTATCTCTACTTTTGGTTTTTTGAGACAGGGACTCACTTTTATAGCTCAGGCTGTCCTCAAATATGCCATGTAGCCAAGGCTGGCTTTGAACTCATTATCTTTCTGCCCTAGCCTCTAGAGTACCTGGATTAGCAATGTGTGCCACCATGCCTGGCTCACCTATTTTGAAATGTTTTTAAAGCTACAATCTAAAACTAGAAATCTAACCCCTCTACATCTCTTACCATTCACAAAGTCAATTATCAACACCTGAAAATTCTAACTCAATGTCCACTTCTACCTTAGTTCTGGACACTGCTTCTTCCATTAGTCATCCAATTCTTTGAAAAAGTATCCATTTATCTCACAAAAATTTAAACCTCATCATATACTCCCCTTCTCAAAAATCTTAAATACTTCTCTGAGGACCCACTCCAAATTCCTTAGCAAAGTTCTTCACAATCAGGTCCCAAACAACCTTACTAATCTCTGACCACTGTTATGCACACTCTATGTTCTATCTACATTCCCTGAAAATTCGTATTTTCACCTAAAAAAGCTCTTTTCTCCAACTCTCACTTGCAAAGTCCTCTACCTACCTTTCAAGATATATCTCAAACATTGCCCCTTCATGAAACCTTCCGATTCCCAGAGCAAAAACACATCAACCTCTGTGTCCTTACAACCTTTAATAGTTATTACCCTGAAATATCATTATTTACATGTCTACTTCTCTCCTGGTACTGAACACCCAAAGTGAAATCATTTTGTCTTAAAGTAGCATGTGAATCCTTAGTGTCTAGCAAAATGCTTGGTACCTAATAGATGTCTGCTGAATCAAAGACAAGCCTGCTGATAGCAGAAAAATGACATCTAGGGCTTCAAACAGGCAATCCATAGATGAAATTCAGGTGGTATTGTCTCAAAACCATACCTCCACCACCACCATGAATTTAGATGGGAAAAAAATAAACCTCCTGGCCAGGTGTGATGGCACATACCTGTAAATCTGGGATGCTGAAGCAAGAGGACTCCATGTGCAAGCCCTACCTGAGCAACTTAAGATGCCTTCTCAAAAAAAGGGCTAAGGATATAGCCCAGTGTGAAGACCTTCAGTTCCATCCTCAGTACCACAAAAGAAAAAAAAGAAAAAATATTTAACTAACTCTAACTAAGCTACTATCGTATTCAAATATGAAGGTAGGTAATAAGCTGAAATTCTAGTATTAGGAGTTATCTGCAACTCTAATAATAAAAATCACAAATACATTATACTATAATTATTGCTGATACCACCAAGTATTATTCATGCTTATCATGTCTTTGAAATTTTAATATTACCAGACTGACCACAAGATCTGATTTTTCTTTCATATTTGGAGTGCTGGAGATCAAACTTAGGGCCTCACACATATTAGGCAAGCACTCTACTACTAAGCTACACCCACAGCCTTAGAAACGATTCTTTAATGTGCTGATAAAGATATATATGTATACTAACTAGTACATCATGATTTGAATATTTTAATAATTGTATTTCAATATCATTGGTTTTCTCCCAGCACTTAGAAGATAGAGGCCATCCTGGGCTCCAAAGTCAGAACTTGTCTCAAAACAATACTACCCCCACCAACATATGTACATATGTCTATACATACAGGTTTTCTTTCTAATCCAATGTACCTTGTTTTCTACAAAATAAAAAAAAAATCATCTTCTGGGCATGGTGGCACACACCTGCAATTCCAGATTTGGGAAGGCTGAAGCAGGAGGATCACCACAAGTTTGAGGCCAGCGTGTCTCAAAATAATAGTTGTGTTGGGATTTTTTTTTGGGGGGGGTGAGGGGGGAGATGGGTTTATATACTTCCCTAGATGCATCTGTTCACGTGACACAGGTAAGTCAGGCCTCACTGCATTAGAAAGATCCAGAATAGAGCCTGGGGAATTAGGTTGCTGTCAGAGTATATGTTCAACATGAACAATTCCCTGGTTTATTATATTCCTAGCACACACACAAAAAAATTAATTGTTGGTATACAAATGCATGGCATTGAAAATCTTGTTTAATAAATGCCTTCATTACCACCTTCTTATTGAAAGTCCTTTTTTGACAATATGAGACCTTAGGTTTATTATAGTCATTCCTCAGAATCTGTGGAAAATTGATTATAGGACTCCTGGGATAACAAAATCTGCAGATACTTAAATCCATTATATAATATGGTATAGTAGCCGCATATTCTATCTACTTTAAATCTCCTCCAGATTATTTATACTATCTAATACAAGGTAAATGCCACACAAATAGTTGTTTATACTGCATAGGGAATAACGACAAGAAAAACATTGCTCAGTACAATTCTTTTGTTTGTTTTTTTGAGTCAGGGTCTCACTATGTAGTTCAGGCTGGCCTTGAACTTCCAGGATCTTCCTAACTCAGCCTCCTAAGTGCTGAGATTACAAGCCTGCACCACCACCACCACCACCACCACCAGCGACACAATTGTTAAAAAGAATATTTTTAACTGGCCATCAGTTGAAGCCATGGATGTAAAATCCAGGGGTATAGAAAGCCAATTGTATACCATGATTGATTTGCATAGTTTCCCTCAGAGCTCCCATTGCCCATGTGAACTCTGAACTCGATCATGCTTCAACCTCAATTAAAAGTTTGAACACAATACAGATCCTAGGTTTATACCAATGTTCACTTTTTTTTTCTCTTAGGTGTCTTGTGTCATTTTGCTATCAGAAACAACTAAAAGAGAAGCAGTATGTCTTAAAACTAGAAAAATGTGATTTGTTTTGGTTTTGATACTACAGTTTGAACCCAGAGGAGCTCTATCACTGAAGTATTCCCAGCCTTTTTATTTTTAAATTGTGAGGCAGAGTCTTGCTGGCTTGCCCAGGCAAGACCTCCAACTTACATTCTCTTGCCTCAGTCTCTCTCAGTTCTAGGATTATAGGCATGTACCAATCCCAAGCTCAGTTAGGGGTTCTTGAAGATAACTTCTCTGCACCAACACAGATGGGCGAGGAACTATTCAATAGATGGTTACCTATAGTTTTTTCAATCCCCTTCACCTTTGAACTGACAAACGTCACAAAAACAGAACTAATGGTTGTGTAATACATGCTGTCATGCTTAAACATTTTTCTCCCAGCTAATAAATTCCTTTAAGGCAATGTGTTGAATGGGAAGGCAGCAGATCATGTCCAGGAGCCCTCTGTCACCAATGTGTGTATTATCTTGGGAAGTGTACTTTCTGTGTCTCAGTGAGACACCACTATTTGCTCTGAAATCATTATATGACTTCTAACGCTCTTCTAGTTTTACACATTCATTCTTCATCATTCTTACTGGTTTCAATAAAATCTTCCTGTTTCTCCAAATGATTCTGCTCTTAAGCAGTGGACTGTCTCCTTTCAGAGAAGACACCTTAGGTCACCGCCCTCAACAACCTAGTGCCTCCTTAAAAAAAAATAAAACAAAACACAACTCCATACATTGCTTTTCTTTTTTTTTTGGGGGGGGGGTAGGTTGAAATAGGGTCTTACCATGCAGTTCAGGCTGGCCTTTAACTCGCAGTAATCCTCCTGCCTCAGTCTCCCAAGGGCTGGGATTACAGGCGTGCACCACCACGTTTGACTTCCCTAAACTGATGGAGGTTCTCTCCCTTTCTGCCATCCAGTTCTACCCTATGTGCCATTTGCTGGCCAGCTCCAACACCTAAACCTCTGCCTCCCATTTCTCTCATCAAGCTCTTCGCCCCATCCCCCATAGATATTGGAGGCTCGTGGGGATTCATAAATTCTTAGCCCTCTGGGAGTCCTGAGGATTTTAAATTTGCCCCAGAACCCCCAAACTGGCCCTACTGGATATACTCATTTATACCCCTATTTCTAATCACCTCTCTTCATTGCAAAGAATTACTCCAACACTGACAGTCTGAGCTAAGTCCTGCCTACCCTGGAGATTGGGACATGACCCACTGCCGAACCCAACCCCACTACCTGCCATCCATCCCCTCAGCCCGTCGACCCATACCCTGGTTCCGTTCGGAGCCAGGGTCTCTTCTCCACGACCCCAACTCAGACCCCTGGTCCAGCTCTGCCAGTTCCTCGGGCCTGGAGCGCCACCCCGCGCAGACCCCGGCAGGCCCTGCACTCCCTCAGCGCCCAGGACCCCACGTCCCGCACCCTCCCCAATCCCAGCCGGGCCACCGCACCCTCCAGCGCCCCCGCCCGAGGCCTGGGGCCCGCTCCCCAACATGGCGACGGGGACTGCAGAGCCGCCGGCGGTCGTGCGGTCGGGCAGTCGGTCAGGCGGGCGGGGCAGCTCCGGGCCGGGCCCGCACTACGGTCGTCCGGCGCCATTTTCCCGCGCCGACCCCGGGCGGCGCCTCCTCCCCACGAAGCCAGCCAGGCCGCGACCGCGGACGCCGGGCAGGCCCACCCCTTACGGGCCCGCGTCGCCTTCGCCTCACCTGAGCACGGCCCCGGCCCTCCCGGGCGGGCCTCGGAGCGCCGGCCCGGGCCGTGCGTGCCCGCCGCCCTCCGTGCGTCCGCCAGCCAGCCCTCGCGTTCTCCCGTCAGTCCGGCTGTCGGCGCCCGGCCTCCCGCAGCCCGACCCGGTAGGGCCTCAGGGAGCCGGCGGGGAGGGGGATGGGCCGGACCGGGCCGGGGAGGGAGGGGGAGGGAGGGAGAGAGGGAGGGAGGGAGCGCGGGCGGACCCGAGGGGGCGGGGCCTGACCACGTGACCAAGCGTCCCAGTGAGCGCGAGGTGGAGCATGCTCCGGTTCCCTTGAGTGCAGTGCGTTTGGTGTTCTGCTGGGATCCGCTGAATTCTGTGTGCTTGGTGTTGCTGTGGTCTCGCCTTGGCTGTCTCGTGCCAACATTCTTGAGTATCCTTAGACGTGTCAATTCTCCAAGCCTCAGTTTGCCGAACCGAAATATGAGAATACTTTTTTCCTTGAGAAGGGGAAAAGAGGAAAGAATGGAAAATGGAAAGTGCTTGACGTAGTGTCGAATAATGCCATTATTAAGTATAATGTCTAATGATAATAATGATGATAACCATCTTTATTGGTGTTTCCCTATAAATCTCTACTTTTTCTCATCATTACCACCACTCCAACAAATTTGGTGGGTGCCCAAAACATAGAATTCTTGAGTGAACAAGTGAGTGTGACCTCTCCGTTTCCCAAATGTAGGGAGACTCCCTAGATACATGACCAGATTCACTTTTCTCAGTCATACAAGGTGGATTCATATATAGCTAACAATCAACAGCTTTGTGATTTTTCTATTCTCTGTGAATCTCAGCTTTCTTACCCGTAAAGTGGGAGTTTGCTGTCTGTTATAAGTATCACAGAAAATAGATAAACGTGCAGATTGTAAACTGAACAGCTCACTTGTATTGGTTCCATCTCAGGGAATCAGGAACTCTTATTCCACAAATTGTGTGAGTGTGTGTATTTACTGTAATAAATTTTTTTACAACTGAATCTCTGGGAATTCAAAGTTAATATCTGTGCCTGTACAAGACCCACGGGCGATGGAAAGATTCTTGACGTTTTCACATTCACTCTGGGTTTCCTCCAAACTATTCTTCACACTGCTGTCGTAGTAACATTTCTAAGTCAGAATTCTTATCATGTCAAACCCCACCTCCACTAAAAGAAAATGATTTGCTGTAAGACAAGATCCAAATAAATTTATTGTTGCCCTCACTGCATTTCCAAACTTAGGTTATCTTCGCTTCTCTTTGGGTCGCAAATATAATGACCTTTGTATTTTCTTCTCTGGACCTTTGCACATTCTGGTCCTGCCTGAAATTCTCTTTCCACATAAATAACTAATCAGCCTTCAGATCCCACTTCAAACATGGTTACACCCAGAACACCTGCCCTGATCTCTCTTCCTGGCTCTCAGCAACATGTACTTGTCCTTAATAGAGTGCACTAAATTATTTTCTGTTTTTGTCACTATACTACTTAAAGAAACCATATCCAACTTGTTGATTTCTGTTTTTCTCTGTACCCAGCAAGATGCCTGCCTCAGAGTAGGTGCTCAGGAAACATTTATTATATGCCAAATATATGATACTTAGATTCCATGGTAGGTACTGGCTCAAGAGAATAGAAAAAAGCAAAGAACCATAGGCAGCCACAGGAGGCACCTTAGACGTTTGAGCCTATGACATTAATACTAAAAGGTTTTTAAAGAGCCTAGTAGCTGGATGTGGTGGTGCACACATGTCCCAGCACTTGGGAGGCTGAGGTATGAGAATTGCTGTGACTTCAAGGTGAGCCTAGGCTGCATAGTGAATTCAAAGCCAGCTTGAACGACATAGCAAGATCTGGTCTCAAAAATAAGAAGCCTTAAAAAAAAAAAAAGAAGAAGAAGAAGAAGAAGACTTAAGCTAGGCATGGTGGTGCATGCCTGTAATTCCAGCACTCAGGAGGCTGAGGCAGGAGGATCAATGTGAATTTAAGAGCAGTGTGAGCTACAAAGTGAGCTTAGGGCCAGCCTGAACTGCATAGTGAGACCCTGTCTCAAGAAAAGAAAAAAAAAAGGCACTGGAAATTTTTTTGAAGTTTTTCCTCTTAACATTTAAAAACTGGGTTATAACTCATATACAGTAAAATGAAAAAAAAATTTTACGTGTTTTTCCAACAAAATTTCTTACCTTGTTTCTGTGATAGCACCAACTGGATTGTTCCAGGTCTAATAATAACCCAGAAAGTTTCTTTTGTCTTCTTTTATATATTCCCTTTTAGTAAATACTTGCTTCCCCAGAAGTGATGATTATTCTGACTTCTACCATCATAAGTTAATTTTGACAGTTCTGAGACTTTATATAAATGAATGTACAACAACATGTGTTCTCCTATGTTAGCCTAGAATACTGATACAACAGAAGAGTGACTCTTTTGATTATGATACAATTAATGATTTGGTTAATTAGTAAACTGAAAGACTGAATTTAAAAACTCCAGTTACTTCATCCTGCTGAGACAGGGCTCCCAGGCAACAACTAGCCCAAAGGCCAAAACGACACTATCCACAAAAACCTTGAGAAGGAAGAAAGTTCTGAAAGGCTCCAGCAACTCAACACTAAACAACAAAAATTTGAAAATGAGCAGAGGACTTGAATAGACATTTATCCAAAGAAATATACAAGTGGTTAAAAAAAAAAAACATGAAAAGATGTTCAGCCTTACTAGCCATTAGGGAAATGTACATTAAAACCACAGTGATACAGCATTTCACACCTACTATAATAGCAATTATTTTTTTAAGATGAAAAATAAATCTTGCCAAGGAAGTAGAGAAATTATAACTCTTACTCATTGCTAGTGGAAATGTAAACTGATGCAGCCCCAGTGGAAAAGAGTTTGACAGTTTCTCCAAAAAAGTTAAAGATAGGATCACCATATGATCTAGTGCTGTGATCTACCTCAAGATATTTATCCAAAAAGAACCAAAAATATAGACTTGAAAAGACATTTGTGGGACAAGGGATATAGTTCAGTGGCATAGCACCTGCCTGGGAAGTGCAAGGTCAAGTTCAAGTCCTGGTATCCATCCCCCAAAAGAGAAAAAAGACATTTGTCACTCATGTACCTAGCAGCATTGTACACAATAACCAAAGGTTGAGTCAACTCAAGTACCCATCAATAGATGAAGGATAAGCAGGATATGGTCTATATGATAGAATGTTTTTCAGCCTTAAGGAAGAAGGCACTGAGGGAGTAGAACACATGCTCAACATGTACCAGACCCTGGATTCCACCCCCCATTAGGGGGAACAAAGGAAATTCTGACACATGTTACAACATGGATGCAACTTGAAAACATTATGCTAAGTGAAATAAACACAAAAGAACAAATACTGGTTAGATGAGATGATGCACACTTACAATCCCAGCTATTTGAGAGGATGAGATAGGAAGATAGCAAGCTCAAGGTCAGCCTGCACAACTTAGTGGGAGTGTCTTAAAATAAAAAATAAAAGGGCTGCATTAGAGTCCTTAGGTTCAATCCCCAGTACCACCAAAACAAATAATAAATAAAAGTTGTATGAGCCTTCTTATATAAGGTTCCTACAGTAGTCAATTTCATAAAGACAGAAAGTAGAATAATGTTTGCTTATGGCTGGAGACAGCATGAAGTGGGAAATATTTAGTGGGTACAGAGTTTCATATGCAGTAGAGTTCTGGAGATAGATGGTGGGATGGTTGCATAACATGGTGAATAACTTATTGCCACTCTACACTTGAGAAATGTATAAAATGTAGAACTGTATGTATATTTTAACACCAAAGATATCCAAGAACCTGACACATTATCATATTTTCATCTTGTTGCCCATGTGCTTAAATGGAAATTCTTGGCTTTTCCTGGGTTCTATAAGAATCCAGGGAGCAGAGGAAACAGGCTCACGTGGGCATCTATACATCCTACAGGTGGAAACAGCAGGTACATAGATCACATAAACATTTGTTGCTTATAAAAGGCAGAACAGCAGATAGTGTAGCAGAATGGTTACAGGGTTAGGCTCTGAAGACAAAACACCCAAATTCAGATTCTAGCTCTGCCATTTATTTATATGATTTGGGGCAAACTCAACCTCGAGAAGCTAAGGTAGGAGACTTTCTGCAAGTTTGAGGCCAGCCTGGGCTACATAGTGAGTTCAAGGCCAGCCTGAACTACATACGCTACACATTTATAGTGAGACCCTGCTGCAGAGAGGGAGGAGAAGAGCGCAATCCTGAGAGACTCAGGAATTTCTCCTGATTCAAAGTAGGTTTTTAAAAGCAAAATCAATTGTTCTTTAATATGAAAAGTTTGCTTAGCATTTATTGAACAACTACTTTTATATCACTACTTTGCTGTGATAAGATTAATATTGAATGGCCAGGGATTTAGCTCAGTGGCACAAGTTCCTGCATGGCATGTGCAAGGTCATGAGTTCATTCCCTGGAACAGAGCACGCGATGGTGGTATAGTGGTGAGCATAGCTGCCTTCCAATCCCTGGTACCAAAATAAAAAATATAAAACAAAACAAGATTAATATTGAAGTCCTAAATGATGTCTTTAAGAAAAACTACAGGGGAGGGAGGAAAAAGAACAAAACCACATGGAGAGTAATAACATTCTAATGTCTTTAGAGTTCTTTGCAACAGTGCAAAATGACAAGGTTACCACATTCATTTGGGTGAGTTATACCCTACAGGATGGTATATTTTTATGTGGTGACTGACAGTCACAGGACCTTGTAATGTATAAATGTATTTTGATAATTTACCAGTAGATGGCAGCAAAGTGCTCTGTTAGTACAATATTACCTAATTGTAAATTTTCAGACAAATGGAAATACAGATCCTTGAGGAAGGTCTCACTTCTATGTTGCAGATGCAAGCAATGTCTTGCTCTTTGGGAAGAAAGGATTGAAATTTTAAAGAGTCATAGCCAAGTACAGTGCCACATATCTATAATCCTAGTGCTTCGGGAGGCTGAGGCAGGAGGATCACAAGTTCAAATCCTGCCTGGGCAATTTAGTGAGACTCTTGTCTCAAAATATAAAATAAAAAGGGATATGACCGAGTGTGATAGTGCGTACTATAAGCCTGTAATCCCAGCCCTCAGGAGGCTGAGGCAGGAGGATGGCCACAAGTTTAAAGCCAGTCTGGGCTACACAATGAGTTCAAAATTAGGCTGAACTATGTAGTGAGACCCTGTCTTACAAAAAAAAAAAAAGTACAAAAAATAAACAGCAACAAAACGGATGGAGATACAGCTCAATAAGAAGGTCCTGGGTTTACTCTCCAGTTCCTTCACCCCAAAAAGAGTGAAAACTATATAATTAAAAAAAATAAGACAATATCAAGTGAAAAGAGGGTGAGGGGAAACAGTACTTAGAAACCTGTTATCGATGCCTGGGATTTAGCTCAGTGGCTCAAGTGCTTGTCTGGTAAGTGTGAGGTTCTGAGTTTGATCCCTGGTACCAAAAAAATAAAAAAGAAACCTGTTATCAAAAATTCTGAAATTTTACTAGAGTATAACATAAAGACATAAAAATACATTAAAGGTCACAAATTATGTACAAAGTTTGATAGACTTTCATGAAGTAAACACACATCTTTTAGCCCCTACACCAAGAAATCGAAAATAATAAAAGAAATAGAACATTACAAGCCCCACAAAAGCCCTTTTGTGGCCCTTTCTAGGCATTACCAGCACCCCTCAGAGTGTGAACAGTATTCTGATTTTTAACTCTATAGATTAGGTTCACCAGGATTTAGACTTTATATAAATGGAATCTGGCAGCATGAGTCTGACTTCTTTTGCTCAGTTTCCTATATTGGGTTTTTTTAAAATTAAGTTTATTGGTATACTTTAGGTATACATAGTGATCACATTTATCATGGGGGATTTGTACCTGTACATGGTTTCCTAAGTTGTTACATATTATAGTTCACTCATTTTCAGTCCTGGATAGTGTTTCATTATTTGAATATATACAAAATGCATCCTTTTACTGCTTGTGAGTATTTAAATTTGTACTTTAGCTTGCACACTTTCTTCCTTCCTTCCTTTGGCAGCACTGGGGTAGACAAGTGCTCTATCACTGAGCTACATTGCAGCTCTTTTTATATTTTTATTTTAAGATAGTCTTGCTAAATTTCCCAGGCTGGATTTAAATTTTTAATCCTCCTGTCTCAGCATCCCATGAAGCTGGGATTAGCTGTGTCACCACACCCTGAAATTGTTGTTTTTAATTGTACTTCTGTGAACATTTTTCTGCACAGCTTTGGAAGAATATCCAGTTTGCCACTGAATGATAATCCAGAACTAGGATTTCTGGGTCATAGAGTTTGCACTTTGATAATGCCAAATTCTATGTCTTTTGAAACAGTTTTATTGAATTATAATTCACACACTCATTTAAAGCCTACAATTTAATGGTTTTAGTATAGTCACAGATATGAGCACCTGTTGTGGATTGAAAACTGGAGGTCAATTTAACGCCAGCTGGATTACATCAGCATGGTGCTGAGCGTAGGAGTTAAGTGAGTTAAGGAGTTAGTGAGTTAAGGCATTAATGGGTTGAGGCATTGTGGGTTCTCTTACGTGTTGCTGTTTGAGCCGTTGGTTCTCCTGGAGGAGCTCTGGTCTTCACATTGAGCATTGCTTCCTAGCTCCAGAGAGGAAGACGTGTGCCACTTGGTCTCCAAGATGAACTCCTCACACTGGCTTCCTGGCATGTACTCACTTGGTCTCAAAGATGAACTCCTCACACTGGTTTCCTGGCATGTACTCGACTGTGTTTGTCGTCGGAGGAGCTCGAGGCCTCCGTGTCACTGAGGATGGCTGTGGTGCTTTCCAGGACAGCCCTGGTCTTTGTTGTGAGTGTGAGTTCTTGGCTTCAGCGTAGAACCCTCAACCTACCAGCAAAGCTCCTTCACTCTGCTGGCATAAACTCTCTGGCTTCCACCGCTGACCTTTGGACCTTCCCGGCATGGATCCGTAAAAGAGACTGGCATGAGTCCTTCTTGTGGGCTCTAGACCTCCAGTTGGACTCGTGGGAGGCATTATCGTGAGCTCTGGGTCTTCATCTGGACTCATGTGGGACATTGCTGCGGGATTCAGGCCCTTGGCTAAATATTCTATGTCTTTGGTGTTGTGGATAGATTTCCTGCATTTTCTTGTGCTAAGCTTGGTTGACCATCATAAAAATAATATCCATAAACTCCATGTCCTCATTCTAATTGTTCTCTGCACAACCCCTGACTACAACAGCACCTATCACCAAATTCAATTTTAACACATTTTCATCACCTCAAAAGAGATCATACATACACCTTTTAGATATTGCTTTCCCCATAAACCACCATTCCTCTAGCCCCACAAAATGGCTAATTTATGTTCTATCTCTATAGATTTTCCTATTTTGAGTATATTATATATGTATTTTTTATTTACTGGCTTTTTTGAAAAACAGGGTCTCTCTATATAGTTCACATTGTCCTTGAGTTTGCTGCAGTCCTCCCCACCTCAGCCTTCTGAGTTGGGATTATAGGTATGCTCCACCACGCTCTGCTTGAATATTTTACATAAATGGAATCATACAACATATGGTTTTTTGTGTCTGGCTTCTTTCACCTAGCATAAATAATAATGCCATGTCCTAGCATTTATCAAGACCTCATTAATTTAGATAACTGAGTAATATCCCCATGTAAGAATATGCCACATTTTGTTTATCTGTTTACCTATGAGCTTTTTGGACTATTTTCAACTTTGCCTGTTGTAAATAATGCTGCTATGAACATTCATGTATAATTGTTTGTTTCAATACCTGTCTGCAGTTCTTTGTGGTATATATCTGGGAATGGAATTGCTGGGTCATATGGTAACTTTAGTTTAGCTTATTAAAGAAATGCCAACTGTCTTCCACAGCTGCTGTTCCATTTACATTCCCCGTAGCAATGTGCAAGTGTTCCAGTTTATCAACTCGTTACTCACTTTTAAAAATTACTTTTATTATCCTAGCCAACCTATTAAATGTGAAGTGATGTCTTATCGTGGTTTTGGTTCACATTTTCCTACTTACATCTGATACTCCATATTTTAAAGACTTGTTGGCCATTTGTATGTCTCCTTTGGAGAAATGTCCATTGGAGTTCTTTGCCTAAGAATGGAAACAAAGCTTTTGTAAATAAGGTGAGGAAGAAGGTTGAAGGGAGGGAAGAAGAATGGGAAAGAAAGAAGAATCAAGATATATCATGTACAGCTATCAATTCCCTATGTTATTATTATGTATATCTAAAATGTACCACAAAAAATAAAATAAGAAAGCTGACCACCATGTAAAGCAGTAAGTTGGAAATCAACTCAGGGCTTTATACATGCTAGACAAATGCTCTACCACTGAGCTACATTCCCAACTGTACCACAGATTTTCTTTATTTCTTTCTTTTTGTTGTTTTTACTATCTTTTTGAAATAGAGTTTCACTGTGTAGGCCAGCCCAACCTCAAACTTGTGTTCCTCCTGTGTCATTCTTCCAATTACAGGTATGCACAACCGGACCCAACTTTTCTTTCTTTTTATATTTAACACATCTTATTTTATTCAGATAGGAACCTGATCATTCATAGTCCCAGAACACTCAAATAAATAATAAGTCAGATATAGTCAATGATGCCACACTTGCCTATGATCTCTTTTACGTAAACCACATCCACACTTCCATGATAACCAAGTTATTCAGCACAACTTCCTCCATGGTGGGTTGTTTGAAGCTACCGTCTGAGCAGAGATGACTGTTTCAGGCTCTGAATAGCTGCATGGATCTCAGCAGGGATCAGGAACCAGCTGAACCTTGGCATAGTGAAAATATGGGCATTCAAGGATTTGAGTAAGTCACAGTCTTCCCCATTAGATTCTGGATGAACTGTGCCATGGTTCTATGGTGGAAGGTCCATTTTTTCCAAACAACTGACTGAATCCTATGACAGTTTTCATTACTATAACTTTGTATTAAACTTTTGAAATTGAGATGGGCATGGTGGTGCTTTACCCCAAGAGGCTGAGCAGGAAGATCACTCAAGTTTGATGCCAACCTGGTTTACACAGAGAGTTCCAGGCCAACTCAACCTGTATAGCAAAACCCTCTCTCAAAAATAGAGGGAAAAAAAAGTTTTTGAAATCAGGATACTTGGATTCTCCAACATTGTTATTCTTTTTCAAGATCCTTTTAGCTATTCTTGATTCCTTGCAATTCCATATGACTTTTAGGATTATCTTATTTATGTCTGATAGGAAAAAAAAACTTAGTGATTGCGTTGACTCTGCAGATCAATTGGAAAAGTATTGCCATCTTAACAAAATTAAGTTTTCCAATCCATGAATACAAAATTTATTTACATTTATTAGGTCTTCTTTAATGTCTTTCAACAATGTTTTGAAATTTTAAATTTTATACTTCTTTTATAAAATTTATTCCTGGGTATTTTATTCTTTAGTTTTGTCTTGTTTTGTTATGATGTTAGGGATTGAGCCTAGGATCTTATGCATGCTAGGTAAGTGCTCTAACACTCAGCCACATTCCCAGATATATTTTAATCTTTTTGATATTACTGTAAATGGAATTATTTCTTAATTTCATTTTCAGATTGTTCATTGCAAGTGTATGGAAATGCAAGTGATTTTTACACTGAATCTCACTAAGTCACTAAATTGCCAGCATGGACTTAAACTTGTGATCCTCCTGCCTCAGACTCCCAGAATGCTGGGATTATAGTGTGCACCACCACATCTGCCTCTGTGAGATGATCATATGGTTTTTGTCTTTTTACTCTATCAAAATGATATAGGTCTGGGGATATTGCTCAGTGACACAGTGCCGCCTGGCAAGTGTGAGGCTCTGGATTTGATTTCTGATACTAAAAAAAAAAGGGGGGGGGAATGATGTAATGTAATAATTAATGTTGGGGTGTTAAACCAACCTTACAGTCCTAGAATATACTCCACTTAGTATATAATTCTTTTTATATGTTGTTGGCCTCTATTTGCTAATATAACAAAATCTGAGTTTTTTATTTTTTGTTTTTTTGTGTCTCTATGCAGTTCAGGCTGGCCTTGAACTCAATGTGTAACTCAGCTAGGCTTGAATTCTTGATGATCCCCCTGCCTCAGCCTCCAGTGTGGCTGGGATTTTTGTTTTTTAACTGCATGCTTTTTATTTTATGAAAAAATAAAACAAATTTTCACAACAGGATAATAAGAGAATAACAATAGTTATTACAGTTATCTTCAAAATTGTTACTCACTATAAGACATAAACCAAAAAGATTCTTACAAAAAAGAAACAAACAAACAAAAACAGAAACAAACAGGTAATAACACAAACTTTCTTTTCAACAAATTAAGGCAAACTACTAGTACAAATGAAATGAATTAGCATATATATTGAAATATTTTTTAAACAATGGAATATGTAATTTGGGAAAATATTTTAATGTCTCCCAACTTTCTGTTTGTCTTCTGTTTTGCTTTTTCTATCTAGTTTCTCATTTAAGAGAAACCATGTGATATTTGAGCTTGCATCTGACTTATTTACTTAACATTATGTTCTCAAGTTGCAACCATTTACCAATGAATGCCTTATGTTTATCTTTCTTTATAGCAGCATCATACTCCATTTTATGTTCATTCATGTTGATGGACATGTACACTGTATCCAAGGTCTATTATAAACTTTGCTGCTATACAATGTCCATATGCATGTATCCCTGTAGTATGATGATTTTAACTCTTTTGGGAAAATACCTAGGAGGGGGATAGTTGGGTCAAATGGAATTCCTACCTTTAATTTTTTGAGGAGTCTCCACACTGATTCCATGGTGGCTGCACTAGCTTACATTTCTACCAACAATGTAGTAGAATTTCTTTTCTCCCAAATCTTGTCCAGCATTTAAGATCTTTCTTTCTGGGGAAACATGGTATCTCGATAAGGTTTTTGTTTGTTTATTTTGAGAGAGGGTCTCACTATGTAGTTTAGGCTGGCCTGGACTTGCTATGTAGCTTAGGCTAGCCTTGAACTTGAAGAGATCCTCCTGCCTCAGCCTCCTGAGTGCTGGGATTACAGCCATGTGCCACCGAATTTGGCTTTTTGAGTTCTTTATATATCCTTGATGTTACACCTCTGTCTATGGAATAGCTAGCAATTTTTTTTCTCTTTCTGTAGATCATCATCTCCTCACTCTATAGCTGAGATTATAGACACCCAGCTTGACATGTATCTTTCTGGGAAATTCTTCATTTCACTTAAATTATCTGATTCATTAATATGTGACTATTCATAGTATTCTTTTACAATCACTTTTCTTTATCCTTCTTCTTTTTTCTTTTCTGGTTGTTGTTTTTTGAGACAGGGTCTTGCTATGTAGTTCAGGTTGGCCTTGAACTCATTATGTAGCTCAGGCTGACTTTGAACTTGTTGCAGTCCTTTTGCCTCAGCCTCCTGAGTGCTGGAATTACAGGTGTGCGCTACCACCTTGTATGCGCGCCATAAATTCTGACATGCTGTATTTTCATCTTCATTTGTCTGATTTTTCTAGTTTCTCTTTTATTTCTTCTACGTTTCACTGGTTTTAAGAGACTGTTTCTATATTTTCCATGTGCTTGTAAAATTTTCCATTTTTTTCTGCTGATGACTTCTAATTTTATTCCATTGTGGTTAAAAAACACTGTATTTTTTCTATCCTTCTATATTTGTTAGGATTTGTTTTATGCTTTTGCTGGAGAAGGTTCTATGCATTTAGGAAGCATGCATATTTTGTTACCAAACATTTCTCATTTTATTTTTGTTAGTTTGTTTCATTTTTTAATTTTTGGTTCTGCTGTTAGATGCATTCATGTTTGTATCTTCCTGATGAATTGACCCTTTTATCATTAAAAAATAGCCTTCTTATCTCTAAGTGACATTTTGTTTTCCGTTTATTTTGTCTGGTATTAATTTAGTCACTTTAGCTTTCCAAAGGTCTGTTTGCATGATATATCTTTTCCTGTCCTTCACTTTCAATCTGTTTGTGTCTTTTTATCAAAAGTCTTCTGTAGACATCATATTGCTATATCTTATTTTTATGTCAGGTCTGACTCTGTTTCTTGATTGGATTTTAATCCATTCATATTTAATTTTATTATTGAATTCTTTGGTCTTTTAATGAGATTGATCCAGATTATTTCCTTCCTAGTGTGGAAAATATCTTTTATCTTATAAGTAGATTTATAAGAACAAAGTCAATGTTGACCAGTGCCAGTAATAATCACTTAAAAAGTTACTAATATCAACTAAGATAGTAAAGGAAATACCAAATAAGCACATTATATGTTGAATTATTTGAGACCTTAGAGAATATTGTAAAAACTTAACATTTCCAAGCTTCTTGCCTCATTTCACAGCTAGAAAAACTTAGGGTCTTAGAATGAGGTAAATTTTACATTATTTATGTTATCTCAAGATAGTATGATCTAATAAAGTAAAAATGATTAGGCGTGTAGGATTCAGAAAAGCAAGAGCTTTCTATGTCTTGTCACCAGTGCTTCCAGGTATACATGGCACAGTGTATACACTTAACAAAATATATAAGATACATGAATGATAGTTCATGTACTGAATTTTAGAAGTTTTTCTAAGACATTAGAATTTTTTTTTTTAATGCTGAGGATTGAACTCACAGTCTCACACCTGCTAAGCATATGTTCTACCAATGAGTTATCCAAGTTCATTATTTTAACATGTAAGAATCTTTCCGTTGAATAAATGTTTTAAACAAAGTTGTTATTTGTAGATTTAAGAAAAAAAAGTAACACCAAGAGACTCATGTGACCTCTAAAAAGTGCTGAGTAGAAGGTGTTGTGGCTTCATGCTATGCTCTAAATGATTATGTTCTTACCAAACCCTTAAACTGAAACCTAATGAATAATGTGCTGGTATTAGAAGGTTGGGACTCTGAGAAGAGATTAGGTCATTTAGTCAGCGAGATTAGTGCCTTTGTAAAAGAGGTACCCCACTTCTACTATGTGAGGACCCAAAATGTGCCTGTCTTTGAGGAAACAGGTACTTAACAGGCACCGAATCTACTGATGCCTTGATCTTGGACTTCCTTGTGCCCTGAACTGTGAGAAGTAAATTTTTGTTATGAGCTACTCAGTTGATGGTTTTTGTTATAGCATTTCTAATAGAATTAGACATTATATCACTTGAAAGACAGCCTAGGAGAACTGGTATGACGACAGGCATGGCTCAAGCACCTATAGATACCAAGGCAAAGATGTTCAAAGCTGCACAAGAAACCACCCAAATATCCATCAACAGGAAACTAGTTAGATCCTTCAATGAACTATGACTCATCATTATAAAAAATGAGGTAGATCCATATATTTTAATATGGGAAAATGTCCATATTATCTTTGTAAATTTAGAAAAAGGAAGTTGCAGTATAAAAATATAATTCAGTTTATTTTAAACATCATGTATGTTAATGTGCAGAAAAAGTTGGAGAAATACATACTAAATTATTGATAGTGCAATTTTTTGAAAGTTAGGACTTTTAGGGGATGACCATCAACATTATGTATTTATGAGACATTTGATATTTGAATAATTATTACATATATAACACCTATTATATTTCCTTTATGAAGGGAGCTAAAGCTTATGATGGCAATTGCCCTAATTATCTGTGTACCTCTTTCTTCAATGTTTGACTTCTCTCTATATTGCAAACCCCTAAAATATAGCCTGTTCATCTTATCCAGCACTGAATTCCAGTACCTAAGAAAGTGCCTGGAACATAATGGATGCATGCATACATACATGCATTAATCAATGATGTAATTTATAAAAGATATTTACTGTTTGATATATACATGTAAAGTATACTTTATAACAAATAATTCACTCAGTAGATGTGGAACTGGTTAAGAGCATAGATTCTTCTACAGTTTGACATCCTGAGATTGAAATTCCTCCATTAGAGAAACTGGATGTGGTGGTGCACGCCTGTAATTCCAGCATGCTGTGGGGCTGAGGCAGGAGGACCTGAAGTTAAAGCCCAGCCTGGATCACTTAGCAACTTACCAAAGACCATATCTCAAAATAAAAAAATAAAAAAGGACTGGAGCGGGGAGAGAAGGGATAAAGGATGAAAAAAAGGAATTGGGATGTGTGATGTACATGTACCAACTCCACCCAAGTAATGTAAACATTATCATTATTATTATTATTATTTTTGGTACCAGGGATTGAACTCATGACCTCGTGCTTGCCAGGCAGGCGCTTAAGCCACTGAGCTAAATCCCCAGCCCAGTAATGTAAACATTATGTACTACAAACATGTATTCCCCTCTCTGCAAAAGGAAGAGATCAAAGGATGAGTAGAGGGGAAGAGGGAGTGAAAGAAGGGAATTAAGATGTGTTATGCACAGGTACCAACTTCCCACAAGGAATGTAAACATTATGCATACATACATACACTAAGAAACTAAAACAATAATTTTTTAAGAAGGGCTGGAGTGATACCTTAGTATGAAGGCCTGGGGTTCAAACTCCAGTATCCCCCACTGCACACACACACACACAAGATAAATAACTTTTAGACAGGTTCCTTAATCTCTTTTTGCCTATTTCCCATCTGTAAAATGATAATAATATTAATCATTACCTCATGAAGTTTGTAGTGAAGATTAAATAAGTTATTCACATAAAGTTCTTAGCGTAGGGCTTGACACACATAAGTTTTCATAAGTAGCCCTTATGCATGCTGGGCAAACATTCTGAGCTATATCTCCAGCCCTGTTTGTTTATTTCTTGAGACAGAGTCTCACTGTGTTGCCCAGGCTGCCCTGGAACTCCTGGGCTCAAGTGCTACTCCTGGGCTCCTGAGTACCTGGGTCGACTGGCAAACACCTGCCACACCCAGTTTCTTAAACCTCTTAACTATCATTTGTCCATTATATATCACTGCATAATGACCCACACAAAGTTGACTCCAGCTTTCTGTGGGATGGGGTGAGCTGAAGTCTCCTCGCCTGCTCCCACTTCCAACCCAGTTAGACATAAATAAAGCCAGAGCCTTGGTTAAGCAAGATTCTTTCTTTAATTCCTCTCTGCAAATGGAAGCCCCTGAGCTGGTCCCCACCCCCACCCCTGCCCGATACCCTGGGGACCCCCAGATGCAAGGCCTCTGCCCCAACCTAATAAGAGGAGGAGAGGATTAGTCCCACTCCGTGATGGTTTCTTAAAAAAACTAGTCATTTAAGAAATGAGGCTGGGGACAGGAGGAAGGAGCTGGAAGACAAGGCCTTGGTCAGGCCAGCCTGGAGAGGTTGGGGCTGTGAGACCCTTGAGAAAGATTTGCAAGCACATTTGTAAGCTCATGGCTGAGAGAAGAGAGCAGGCAGGCAGATGGTATAAGTTGTCAAGGTCCTGCCCACCCACTCATCAACACTGACACGCCACCATATTTTCCTGATGGAGAATTTTCTGGTTACTCTGGGGTAGGATTTGCTAAACATCCCCCTCACCTGTCCCTGATCTGGGACACTTCTGGGTTCCCCTGAGACCAAACCTGGGAGGAGGGACTCCGGGAACATGCAAATAGGAGAGGGGAGCAGTGGCCCCATCCCATCCTTCTGCTCTACAGAATGGTGGCTCCAGCTGCATCTGGGCTCCGAGGGTCCTTCACGCCAATGATGAAATTGTTGGTTCTCCGGCTGCCATGGACCCAGGATAAGACATCTACCTTCTCCACGTGGTGACCCCTGGCTTCCAGGAACTCGATCTCCTCCTCTGTGAACTCATCTGAAAAGCATCCCCCAACATAGGCACATTTAGAGTGTTCAGAGCACCACCTTGGGAGTCCTGTCAGATTTGAGTCCTGATGCTATGTGCTCCAACAAAATGCTGTGTGGCCTTGGGCAAATTGCATTACCTCTCTGAGCTTCAGTGTCCTCTTGTATAAAATGCTGATCATAAGAGAACCTACTACATAAAGTTACTGCAGGAACTAAATGAGATAATGCTCTGAAAGCACTGAGCTCAGTGCCATAGACACAGTAAGTCATCAATAATACAGTCATGCTTAATATTGGAAAAGGCTTTGGGGTCTTCATCTCCACTCACCTAGGCCAGGCTGTTGTCTTTCTTTGCCAACATTACTGCATAGTCCATTAAATTATCTCCCTGCCTCTGCTCCTGCCTTCCTGATAGTCTCTTCACACAATAGCCAAAGGGATCCTTTAGAACTGAGTCAAACCTTCTCACTTCCTCCCTCTCAAAGCCCTACAACAGCTCTGACATATCTTAGAACAAAATCCAATATCCTTACCAAGCCTCCTAAAGCCCAAAATTAGGACCTTGTTGTCTCTTTTAAGTTCTCCTTAATTCCTTCTATTCTCCAAACTGCTTAACTCTGTTCCAGCCACACTAATCTCTTTGCTATCACTCAAATAAATCAAACATGCTTCTACCCCAGGGCCTGTGCACTTGCTGTTCTTGCAGACTGGAATGTTTTCTTCTTATAACAGAGCTGGTGCCCTTACTTCATTCTAGTCATTGCTAAAAGATACCTCTTCAAGAATATTCCTGAGCATTATCTAACATCACAATCCTGCCATCTTTACCTTGCTTTGTTTCTTTCAAAGTATGCAGTACTGCCTGTATTTATTTAATGACTGTCTCCCTCCACTGGATTATATGATTTTTGAGGACAGCACTGCTGTCTTGTTTGTTATTGCTCTCTAGTGCCAGGACAGGTTCAGTATATAGTAAAAATTAAGTAGGTATTTACTACAGAGATGAATAAATCCCATTCCTCTCACATAAGCTCAGGTCCACATCATCTGTGGCTAGAATCATATCCTAGTTTCTCATATTTCTCCAATTCAAGTTCTTCTCCCTTAAATCTACCTTCTCTACATAAAGCAACTCAGGTTATGTGACTCTCCTATTCAACTGGCTAAAATTCATACTGCTTTTGTTTTGTCTTGTTTTTTTGGCAAGATCAGGCATGTTCAGAGTGGTATGGCCATAGACTATCCTTTTTTTTTTTTTTTTTTTGAGACTAGTTCTTGCTATGTAGTTTAGGCTGGATTTGAACTTATGGTGATCCTCCTGCCCCAGCCTCTTGAATGCTAGGATTACAGCTATGCACCACCACATCTGGCAAATCCACACTTAACATTGACCTTCATAAACCCTGTTCACTTTCCAATGCTTCTTTATAAAGATCTAGTCTTATTTCCCTCAACAGGATGAGTTTATGTAGTCCTTGAGATAAAGACATATTATTGAAATATGACATCAAATCATCTAGTTAGAAATCTATTTCCTTTGTGGTTCACTTTCATTCCTTTCATTTACAGCAAGGACCAAGTTTTAGGATGGGCTCCAACTTTTTTTTTAATCTCCTTTAATAGAGAAAACAGGTCTCAAGCTTTCTGCAGATAACAACATCTAACTAAAACCTAAAAATATTTTTTAAATAGCTACTTATTATCTGTTTGTGGAAAATGATGGTAGTTTGCCATTCGTAATTATAAAGTTGGCCTTTAAAAATACACTTAGGTTTTTTAAAAAGTCCATTTATAGATATTAGATAAATAATGGTTGAGATGATATGTAAATGTGGCGAAGTCACAAAGATGCTGGGTAAATTCAGAGTCCAGAAATAGCTGGCCTCCTGGCTACTCTCTGAGCCATTTTTTCTGGATTTTTTTCCCCCATTCTGTTTCACCTGTTTCAGAATGTCCTTTACCTCCACATGCCAAATTCCTATTTATACTTCAAGAGCAGGCAGTTGTCACCTCCTCCAAAAACGAACTTTCCCTTCACTAGGCCCCACTCTTCATAGCCCTGTGTAAGATTGTGAGCCCCTCAAGCAAGGGTTGGGATGAACCACCCTAAATAACTTAGCATGGTGCTTCAACAGATTGGCAGGAATGTGTTGAACATAATCCAGGGGCTTATCCAATTCACTGGCAACTACTGGCTGTCACTGCTGAGAACCTAGAACAGTGCTTCTAACTTGCTTCTAGGAGATAACAAAGACCATGCAGCAAAAAATTTGAGCACAGTATTTGCTATCAGCCAGGGGTATATTCTAATTTCAGTTCTGTCACTTACCGGTTGATCTTTATAACTTCTGTGAGTCTTGGGGTTTTTTTTTTTTTTAATCTGTAAAATACTGATAATAATGTTATAATAATGTTGCAGGGGGAAGGACTATGTCTCAATCAATTCTATATCTCCTTTGGACTAGCATAGCAATTATCTGTCATAACAAAAACTCTGCAAAAGTACATATACTTTCCTATTTACAAAACTACACTCTGTCCAAAATTAAGCCCCAGTTCTTACAGGCAAGTTCATTCCTCATCATGAATCTGTAAAGTCCAGTCCTGGCTCCTGTCTGCCTCTCTGATCTATTTCATCCTCACTCATATTGTTCTCCTTTTTATCCTCACCCATATCAGGTTCATTCCTGCCCTGAGTTCTCTGTATATGTTCTCTTGCTCTACAAAACTCTGCCCCAGTTCTTTGCATGGTGGGCTCTTTCTCACTCTTTAAATCTCAGCTCAGATGTCACCAAACAGAAACCTTCCCTGATCACTGAATCTGTCCCATTATATCATTCTGCTTTAATACTCAGCCAGAAATTTATTTTGCTATCTCATATTTTTTTTATTGTTTTCTGCCTGTACATGCAGCATCCCTAGCACTGAGGATGATGCTTGGCACACAGCATTTATTCAATACAAACTGTTAAATGATTGAAGGTTTTCAGGATGAACCACTGTGTCTCATTTTACAAATGAGAAAAATGAGGCTCAGAGTTAAGACATAAATTTTCCCAAGGCCACAAAGGCAGGAAAGGTCAGGATGGTTCTAATCTCTGGATCTTTCATTGCTCCGACAGGAATTTGTGAAAAGAAGCCAAACTTTTATAAGAAGGGAATTAATATAATCAATACAGAGGATACACCTTGGGAAGAACCCCTTTTCTACCTGTCCCTGTGCCCACCCAAAGGGAATCTCCTCACTGCACTCACTGTCCACCTGCAGGAGGTTGGACTGTAGGTCAGGGTGCAGGCGGCCTCGGGCCAGGCTGTCACTTAGGTTCCGATTCAAGGTCAGGACATTCAGCAGAACCTGTGGGTAACCAAGGGGCAGAAAAATCAGGAAAGTCCAAGAGGTGATGGTTCTGGACTCCCCAGTTCTCATCCTTGGTCCAGATTCTTCAGTAATTTAGTCTATAGAAAAAACATGAGCTGTGTCATCTGAGTCTCTCAACAGCCCTGGAAGATAGGTAGGCCTATGGTAATGTTCCCATTTCACAGAGGAGGAAACTGAGGGCTGAAGAGGGAAAGTGACCCACTCAAGAATTTAGAAGAACCCAGGGGAGAGACACCACTTGTACCAGTCTTCTTAGTCTCACCCAGGCACCTCCCTTCTCTCCAGACTGGGCAGAGTTAATAGCTAGGGGTTATTTAAGGAACAGTGTGAGTACTTTCAGCTTAATGGCTGATTGTGACTAGACTCTGGAACTGAGCTTCTTGCCTACTTTAGCTGAAGGAACTTGACCTAACTTCTTAACCTCTCTGGGCTTCAGTTTTCTCATCTGTAAAACAGAAGTGTTCATTCTTTCCAGAGTTAGGAAGCTTAAAAGTACCCAGCAGTTAGTAAGAACTCTATTAATGTTAATTATTGCTATAACTTTCACTTAAGAAATGGGATACTGAGGTTCCGAGAGGTTAACAGAGTCCCCCTGCATCTCATAGTTGGAAATTGGCAGCATTTGGGATGTAACCCAAGAGTCTGATTCCAAAGTTAACTCATCACCTGCCAAAATACATGCCAGATAGATAGATAGATAGGTTCATCACACCCTGTGAATACCTGTTCCGAGGTATTCTGGAGAGTGGCAGGCCCATCCTTTCAAAATCAGACCCTAAAGAAGGCTGGTTGTCTACTCAGATGGAGGATAAAGGGATGATGGGACTTGAAGTTGACACAACACAGGCAGCCCAGATGCTTTATCACTTTTCAATTCTACCGGCCCTGCGATTTCTCCTGTAAAATGGGAAGATTGGGGCTTTAGGACCTTATTTTCACTAAGAAACTCAGAATAGTCCATTTGTGCCAAAGACAGGCTTGGCATGAAGCAGCTCAACTCCTCTTTGTAGTATAATGGCTGGAAAAACAAGACAGGCGTATGAGGGTCATCTGAGCCCAAGCCATAACTTGGCTTCTGGCCACCAAAGGCCCATAATGGAGGAAACCTCACCTGGGTCAGGCCGCTGAGACCTCTGGCAGCTCCATTGGCCCCCAGGGCAAGATAGGTCCCACAGAGCCCCTCTGCTGGTCGGACCACAGTGGGCAGCAGAAAAGAGAGGGGCCGCTTCCCTGGCTGCACTGAGTTCTCCTGTTAGAAGGCAGAGACCAAAAAGGAGGTGTGGGATGGGGCAAGCCAAGGAAAGGGCCACTCCACCAACCTTCCCATACTGCTCTCTCTTCTACATCATCCACAGGCCAGTTTTCCTGGGAGATTGTTCCCTTCCAGGGCAGTGCTGTGTTATCTGTGAAAAGGGCAGAGACCCTGGGATGGCTAGGGTGAAAGAGGGCAAACAGTAAGTGGATCCAAAAAACTAAGGGGCTGCTGTTGATTCAGGGCAAAAGACTCAGCCAAAAAAGACTGCTGCAACAGGAAAGAAGAGTAAAATCCTCACTGGATAATTTCTATGTGTCTTTGCCCTGCTGGGGATCCTACAGGATACCAGAGTACTGATCACCAATTAGGAAATTCTAAGTCCTTGGGTCCCATTTTTGTACCCAGCAACAGGGTTAAGCCCTATCAGCTCAGCATCCTACAGACATAGACTGCTATGCAGGAAAGAGCCCCAGCCATTAAGTAGAGTCAATACCCTTTGTACAGGTGAAGAAACTGAGGTTCTGAGAAGAGTAAGAGAGAGTTCCCTAAGTCACAGGGCAGGACAATGACAGAATGGGATAAGGGTTCTTCAGGCCCACCAGACTCCATTCAAGCTCCAGACTTCAAAGGAGTAGGGATGAAGTGACATCTTATTTCTTTACAAGTTCCTAGAGCAAACAGGGAGGAAGAGGTAGCCACACAGCTGCACTTCCTGTCTTGCCTCAGGTCAACCAGGGGAAGAAAAGAGCAATATCTCACCAAGTTGTGTGCAGAGTGGTTAGCAGTCCTGTTTGGCCAAGAAAAGTCCAGCATCTGGCTGTTGAGCAGGATTCCTGAAGGGGTGATGAGGCCACTGCCAAAGGGCCGGTTCAGGGAGCTGGGGTGCCGAGGTAGGGACAGGTGAGCTCTGTACTTGCCTTCACATCTACTCAGCTCCCTCCCTCCTGGTTTAAGTAATCTTTCATTCCAGGTTCTAAAAGTGAGCTGGCATACCTGACCATGGCCACAATTAAGTCATCAGGGCCCATAATCAGCACCTGGGCAGCTGTGGGAGCCCCATCCAACTCATAGACAGGCAGGAGTGGGGCAGGAGTTGCCTGGGAGTCATTGATGTGACCCCGGAAGTAGGTGGCCTCCACCTTGCTGAAAAGATAAGGAGTAGGGTATTAGCACAAAACAAGCTCTTATTACAGTCCACCTACCCATGGGGTTTATTTGTGCAATTATTTGGTTAAATCTTCCTCCCCTGCTAGTCTATTAGGCCTATGAGGGTAGAAGCTCACTTATTACCAACACAGAAAACACCCAGGAAATAGTTGTTGAAGTGAATCCATTTATGTGAGTATTACTCAAATTATTTTCTAGAACCAATTTTTAACTTAATGTTTAAATCAAGAACTAATTACTTGACTCTACTCAGTGCTCTAAAATATGTTTTAAATTAACAAACTGGATTCATTTAATGTAATGTTTGTAATCTAGATTTAAAGTTTTGTTTTGGTAATCCCAGCACTTGAGAGGCTGAGGCAGGTGGATGGTTGCAAGTTTGAGACCGACTTGGGCTACAAAGTGAGCCCAAGGCCAGCTTGAACCACATAGCGAGACACTGATTCAAAAAGCAAATAAATAAACAAATAAATATGTAAAGGTTTTTTTGTTGTTGTTAAAGGAGAGGAGTGTATATATAGGGATTTTTACTTACTACTATAATTTTTTTTAAGGCGAAGGAGTACTGATACATAGTAAGCCCAAAACAATTACTTATTGGATGAATTAGTTGAATAGATTTCCTATAGGTATGTATGTGTTTTAGAACTAAAGTCTCAAGATTTACATATATAAAGTTCAACTGAGAATTTCCTCAATATCACTGCTAATAATTATGTGCTGGTTATTCATAGTGATTAGAGAATGATAAATTACCAAGGATAACTGAACATGTTCAACTGGTGTTCAACCAACAAGGTTGATGATCATGCAGAGCAGGCCACACAAGGTTTGTTGAAAGTGACTGGGAGGCAAAACCTTGGTTTTCATGTTTCATCCCTGTGGCATTGACATGGTTTCTAGTTTGGCTGCTGCTCTACTTTACATTTTTATCAGTGATGTTAACCTTTTAATTCTTATATCAATAGGTAAACTTGTATGTATTCATCACATACAGCCTGATGTGTTGAAATATACACAGCGTGGAATGGCTAAATCTAGCTAGTTAACTATGGCATTAGAACAGAGGTATAGCTCAGCAGCACAGTGCCTGCCTGGCAGGCATAAGGTTGTGAATTTGATCCCTGGTACCAAAAAACAAAAACAAACACACACACACACAACAATGGTGTTTACCTCACAGTTATCATTCTGTGGTTAAAAACACTTAACTTCCATTCTCTTTGAATTATTCAAGAGTATATTATCTTTAACTATGGTCACCAGGGTGTAGAAGATCTCTTTAACTTACTTCTTTGATTTGCCATTTTGTGTCCTTAGACGTACGTATACCTTAGCCCCATCTTGTTGCTTTTTGATTATAATTGATTTAGCCTTATTATTTCCATTAATTTGTAAAGGACTGTTTGAATTAAAATTTAAATTTACAGCAGGCATGATGCATATGCCTGTAACACCAGCACTTGGGAGGCTGAGGCAGGTGGATTACTGCAAGCTTAGGCAACCTGCACTACACAGTGAGTTCAAGGCCAGCCTGAACTATATAGCAAGACCCTGTCTCAACACTCTTCCCCGCAAAAATACAAATTTACATTACTATATTTTTGGTTGCATCTCCCCCCACTAGCGCTGGAGATTAAAACCAAGAGACACATGTTCTATCTTGAACTATATTCAAGGCCTACGTTTCTGGCTTCTGATTTACCCTTGGCTAGCCTGAAAGTCACGTATAGTACTATGTTTTTCCTTATCACCAATTAATAGTAACTGACATTTGAACATTTATAGATTGTGTCCAGACAAATGCTTTGCATGTATACTGTGGTTTAGTCCTTCTCAAAACCAGCCACATTTGATAGTGTATTAAAAGTTGCTGTTGTAGAAATGGACTCAGCTTAAATTACTTGTCCAAGGTAGCACAGCTAGTAAATGTTAAAGTTAGGGTTTCAGTGGCAGCAGTGTCATCAGAGGTTGCAGTCCTACTACTATGTTATGCTACCAATGAAGATATATGAGTACATACTCAAAATTTCCACCATCTCCAGTGTTTTCAGTGGTTATTTTTTTGTATTAGGGTTTTTCTATTTAAACAGTGGAGCAAAGGCTGGGCATTTGGTGTATACTTGTAATCCTAGCACTTGGGTGGCTGAGCTAGGAGGATCACCTCAAGTTCATGGCCAGCCTTTGGCTACTTAGTGAGTTCAAGGTTGGTCTGAACTACATAGTGAGCCACTGTCTCAAAAAATAAAGAAAAAAAAGTTTAAAAATTTACATAAATAAATAAATAAACAGGGAACAGGTAGAGCTGTATAGTGACCTGTGAGGATCAAAACAATGTGAGAGCATATGAAGTAGACTAAATTCATGGTGCAGATAGGGATGGCAAAGTGCAGGCAGAGGTACGCATTGTCAAAGTAGAAGTTGGGATTCAGCTGTAACTGACTTGGGACTCACCAGCTGCTTTTTATCTGATCTTTTCCTCACACCCAGTACTAATTTGGAAGCCCCAAGGTCATCCCCAGCACTTACCTGAGCATATCATCTGTGCTCTCAGTGATGGTAGAATCATAGATAGGATCTCCCAGTCTGCTGGCCAGGGCTAATGCGATCTTCAGGGTCTAAAAGCACAGCAGGGATGTGGAAGAGGCTGCCAGGCCACTCCCAGCACCCTCACCCAGAGGATCATCATGTATAAGAAAACTTGAAAGTGATTTAGTCCTGCCCCAAGGCAGTAGACCATCTCTCTATTCCTACTGTCCTCAAATTCAGGTGAGGTGCAGGGGTTGGTCTTACCTCTGCCACCCAGTGAAGAGCTTGTTCTCGGGATACCAGGCTAGTAAGATTGAAGCCCTCCAGGATGTTGAGAGCACTGATAAGGGCTGGGCCTGTGTGTGGTGGTGGGGGACTGAGAACCAGGTGACCTAAATGGACAGAAAATAACCAAGATGATAGGAGAGAGATCTTCATATCCCTTGTCACATCTGCACATCCCACCGTCACACTCACTGAACTCCCTCAGATGGAAGAGGGAGTGAAAGCATTGAGAGGCAAAAAGACCCACTCAAGTTCACACACCAAGTCAAAGACAGGACCAGAAACCAACTCGAAACACTGGTGTTTAGTTTTCTCTGTCCTTTGAAGAAACTAAGGCTTAAGAGGCATATGACTTGTCCAGAGTCACACTATAAGCCATTGGCAGAGAAGGGACCAGATGTCCAGATGGCCTGCCATGTGTCACCTTTCAACCCTTCCCATGGGGCAGGATAGAATCCAGGACCCCTAATAGCCCCTCTCAAGATGAAACTTCTTGGGAGCAGCAGCCTCCTCTTTTTACTCTAATATTGGATGTTTGGACATCAAAGGAATAGTAACCTGACACATAACAGTAGCATTAACTGATTCACACATTTAATCCTCATAATGAGTAGTATTATCAGCTTCATTTTATAGATGTGGTAACTGGTCCAATGTCACAGGGGACACGGGGAACCTAGAGCACCAAGGTGCTGGCATTGCTAAGACAACTCAGGCTGGGGAAGGAAAAATGGAAAACTCAATATACATTCAGTGCCTACTTGGATCGAGGCAACTTCCCGTGTCATCTCATCAGATCCTCATGGGCCACCTGAGATGTGGGCACTATTATTTCCATTTTAATCTTTTTATGCCTAGTGTTCCATTTTTAGAATGGCACATAACAATGGAGCATAATAACATTTTCTCTTTATATTCTTGATCCTTGAATTTTTCTAGATAACATATGTGAACTTCATATGAAAATTCAAAATACTGCAACTTTTGGCATAAATGGGTTAAGCAGTGAGCCAAGTTCATAGTAGGAAGTACTTTTTCAAGGTAAATAATGTAGCTAGTACTCGGAGCTATGATTTTACCTCTATTTCATGTACCACCAGCTGAGAAATTAGGCTAGAGATTGAGCCCTGAAAACTCAGAACCTACAATCTTGGGTTTGGCAAACGTGAATTTCACCCACTCTGCTTTCTGGATTTTCTTATTAAGTTTTTGAGTGTGGCAAGTCAAGTTCTATTACCTCTCCAGGCCCTAATTTCCTTTTGGTACAAGGAGGGAACAAGTTTGTGACTGTCCTTATAGTTTCATTCTATCCTGAAGGTTAGATGGATTTTGGTTTTAGATATTTTTTTTAGGAAGCACAGGGCAGTGAAAATGGGGCTGGCGAGGGGACAAAGACCATACAAAACCCAAATCAAGAAAAACTATGGCCATAACCTCAACTTCTAGGTCTAAGACTTTGGCTAGATCTGGCTCCCACACCAATTTCTAAGTACTTGGGGTGAATACTTCAGAAGGCAAGCTGGCAGCGCTGGCTTGCTTCAACAGTTGGCTAACCAGGCAGCTCACTGACTCAGTTTTTCTCCTGTGAAATGGAGAGAAGTCTCCAGGCCACAATGATATGACTATGGACTGAAAACCTCATGAGTGGGGACCCTGGGAGCTGGGGGAGAGGTCACCTCTGTACACGCCACACACAGGCTTCTCCACAAGAGCGCTGTAGTTGCTGAAGTCCTCTTCAGTAATGACACCCCCTGCGTGCTGAGCCTGTGGGGACAAAATGGCCCTCAGTATGGTAAATACGTGGGCTTGGCCTATGATAAATGTTTGGATGATGAACAGATCAGCTGTTTATAACTTTTCTGCCTTCTACAGCCATCATGGCCTATAGGGACTCCATCAGCCAGAGGTAGCACAGGCAAAAGGAAGGAGGAAAAGTACTAACATTGAGTATTTACTATGTGCCAGGCATTGTGCTAGGTACAATCTACAAACAACCTGCTTAGGTGTGACACAGGCCCTGCCTACTTCTCCCAGTGCCTCCTGCACTCCCTAGGGAGCTGTACATAGCTACTGAGACCTGCGGATCCTGAGCTCTGCCTCAGCATCTCTGCATGTGCTGCCTTCTCTTCCTGTGTAAAAGGCAGACTTTGCACTTGTGACAGCATTTTGCCTAGGACAGAGCAAACTGACTTCTGCATTGTACTACAATCATAAATGACTATAAACTAGGAACTTTAAATGACCTATTAGGACTGACCTTTATGGGACATAAAGCATATTTACTGACCAATGAACCAATTTTGTACAAACTGACAGATAACCTTTTCCATCCAACCCAGCATACTAATTGACAATCCTAAATTAGCATCATCACTATGAACCTCCTTTTTAAAGATACTTGTTAGTACTGGAAATCTTTGACTTATCTACTCTCAGTGAACTACATATTGAATCTCTTTGCTACTGTGTCTAGCAAGTTCATTAACTCAAGTTTGAGTTTTTATTTTTAAAGCTCTGATAGTCTTCTTCATTCCCTTCAGTTCTAGGTAAGGGCACAAAGGTCTAGCCAATCAGATCATTCCTTTCTGTGGCTCAATGATTGGTTTGGGAATAGTCATGAGATCTATGACAAATCAATGAGATACAACCTTGAAGCATTTGCTGGAACCAATGAGAAATGTTCTTTCTGTGGGATGGCTTGTTAAAGGATGGGTTTAGATGGCATAATGGGGAACATGTATGGAAAGGACCTGACAGAAAGAGCAGGAGAGGAAGGAAAGGGGGAAAGAAGGAGAGGGGGAAGGAAGGAAATGGAGAGGGAGTGGGAAGGAGGGGAGGAGAGAAGAGGAATTGAGAGGAAGGAAGATGGAAAGAGGGACAGAGAAGGAAAGGGAGAGATGAAAGAAAGAGGCAGTAGTGGAGGGAAGGAGAGGAAAGAAGAAGAAAAGGGGAAGGGGGAGAGAGAGAGAGAGAGAGAAAGAGAGAGAGAGAGAGAGAGAGAGAGAGAGAGAGAGAGAGAGAGAATTGATTGAGTTGAGTCCCTATGAGTTTGAATCCAGCAGACTTTATAGCCAGTATCTAGACTTTCCAGTTAAGTCCATTTGGGATGGGTGTCTATCACAACATTTAGGTCTCCAGTGCCCAACACGGGGTCTGGCACAAAGCAAGCACTCTGTGGCTGGTGAATGAATGAAAGATCTATGTAATTCCCACAACTTTTTGGCAGACATTTATACATACACTAACACTACACAGATGAGAAGAGCACTGAGATGGTCTGTGCAACATTTTCTGGAACATAACTTTCCACTAGGAGTTTTAGATTATTCACAGAAGTTCTCAGAATTCATTAGTATCTAAGACTAAAACTCTTTGGGGTTGTGTGATGACCTCCTGTGTCAAACTCCTCAGTCCTTATAATCACCAGAGGAGATGTTTCCCTCAGTACTAGGAAACCCCAGGGTAGGGAAGGTTGTAAATGGATTTAGGAAAACCAAGGCTGATGCTGGGTCCCCACCATGCACCATGTCCGCATAGTTGGCATCAATGCTGAGGAGCCCAAAGGTATCCTCCCAACCAAGACAACATTTCTATCAGCCTGTTTTTTCATGCCACATCCCAAGCAGCTCCTTTCCTGATTTCTATTATCACAGATTAGTTTTGTTCATTGTAGAATTTCAAATAAATGTAAAATAAACTATTTGAAGGCAAGGAAGGAAAGAAGACATCCCTGCAAGATCCTTGGGGCACACTGCTTCCCATCCTTGTACTTACCTCGGCTACCATCTCTAGCGTGAGGTTGCCACCACTATAGAAGACAGCAGGACCAGAGGTGCCAAGGGCATCCAGCACCTCAGCCAGGTCAGGCCTGCGTAGCAAGGAGCCGGGCAGTGGCGGGTGGCCCAATGGCAGGAACATCTCCAGGAAGCGCTCTGATGCGTTGGGAGGCAGCTGCTCAGCCAAGGCACGGGCTGGGGGCAGGGACAGGAGGCTGGGCAGGGGACACCAGAACTGGACAGGATGGCTGCGAGGCGCCATCCTGACCGGTGGGGTGGATGAGGAGTGAGTGGCAGGCCCTAAGTGCTCTGGCCCACCAAGAACCTGCTGTAGGGGAGGTAGGGATAAATACGGGCCCTTTCCAGATCCCCCTTGTTCAAGACTGCCGCCAGGTAAGGGTAAGATGGGGCAAGGAGGGCCGGGGATTTAGCTCAGTGGCCTAAGTACCTGCCTCGCAAGCACAAGGTCATGAGTTCGATCCCTGGTACCCC